>PVJA010030873.1:0-25383 GCA_004027025.1 Myocastor coypus
CCTTTTTTTTTTTTTTTTTTTTTTTTTTTGTCTTTTTGAGACAGGGTCTCGCTATGCAGCTCAGGCTGGCCTTGAGCTCACTTTCGTAGCCCAGGCTGGTCTCGAACTCGCACCGATACTCCTGCCTCAGCCTCCCAAGTGCTGGGGTTGCAGGCGTGCACCACCACACCCGGCTCCTTTCCCTCTTTCATTTCCGTCAAACAGCAGAGTAGAATTACCTTCATGTTTCCTACAAAGCCTGTGTAATCCAGATGACCTGTTCTGATTAAATGTACCAAAAAAAAAAAAAAAAAAAAAAAACATTCAGCTTTCTGAACACTGTGCTTTGTAAAAATAAATAAATAAATAAATAAATGTACCTTAGACGTCACTTCCTCAGTTTCAGATACTTACCAAATGTTTTTCCTATGAAATCAATTATCTCCCTAAAAGGAATTCTGGTACCAGCTATTAGGATAATATATATATATATATATATATATATATATATATATATATATATATATGTATACCGTCTACTTTCCTTCATAAAATATGACGCATTTCTATTTCTAAGAAACAGATACTAATGGTGAAAGTTAAGCACAGAACTATACTGCCAGTATTGATGAGGGGATTTTACACAGCAAAAAGAACCAATTACAGGGTGGACCCCAGCTGACTGGACAGTGATGCCCATCACAGCCTGACAAAACAAGAAATGCCATTTCTAGGGACCTCATTCACCTACCCTGCAGGTCTGCTGTGAATGACTCTGTCAGCTCTGGGAAAAGCCATCTGCCTTGGCTGCCTATGCCAAAGACTCAGCCGCGAGCTTGCTCAGTCCAGAGCTCACCAGATAAAACCCAGGCATCTGTACAGGACCAGGCTCTGAAAGTTCCTGCACTCAGCCAGCAGAGATCAGCTGACAAAAACACCCAGGCCCTGGCTCGGATAGCTCAAGCCAGCACTGGCTGTTTAGGCCAGTTGACAGTGGGTGTGCTTTTTTAGAAATACTCTTTTGCATGTTCTCTTCCAGGAATCATTGAGCATAGGAGGAATAACCAAGATTCACTTCCTTGGAGAAATGGTTTCTAGTGTGTTTCATCCCTCTTTCTCTCTGGATCAGCCCCACATTCTACCTCTTTTCATGGGATCCTTTGTTGAACTATTCAGGCCTTTACTCTAAACACATTTGTGGGTCTAAACTAGTGATTCTTAACAGGGGCAGATTTTGCTACCCAAGGGACACTGGGTAGCAAGAATGGTTGTCACAACTGGAGGCTTGAGGGGTGGGCACAGCAGGGTGATGCCGCTGACATTGCGTGTGGTAGAAGCCACTGATGCTGATACATGTCCTGCAGTGCAGAGGACAGTGCCAGGTCAGGTCCAAAACACTCTTAGTGCTGCACTTGAGAAACTCTTGTGAAACCAGGACCAGTAAAATTAAGAAAAAGAAAACCACAGAGCACTTTGAGTCTCATTGGACAAATGTTTACTTTTTAGATATAGTCTTGCAATTTTCATCTCTTTTCACTTCTTTCTTGACAGTGCCTGTTACCATTTCTTTTTTTTTTTTAAACCCTTGTTTATTTATTTATTTGGTGTAGGGTCTCACTATGCAGCTTGGACTCATAGTGATGCTCCTGTCTCAGCCTCCCCAAAGCTGAGATTACAGATGTGCACCACCACTGAACTTGGGGTTCTGGGATCTGCCTCACATGACGTACTGGAGATTGAACCCCAGAACTTGCGCTTGCCAGGCAGGCACTCAGATCCCCAACCTAACTCCCCAGCCTCACCATTTCTGTTTTATCAAAACACTTTTATAATGCAGTGACAATGACTGGATACTTACAAACACTTACTTGTCAATATTGGTTCATTTGTGTTTCAGCCTACCATCTGGTATATTACATTTATTTTTATTTTTTATTTTTTTAATTATTATGGCTGGCTCAGCCTGTCCTGAGGGTGGGGCTGGCACAGCATGTGCTGCTGGGGATCAAACCATGGTCCCTGTGGTTGCCTAAGCTTTCCTAAGCAGGCACTTTAGACTGCTGAACCATCTCACCTGCCCCTACATTTGTTTTGTTTTTAAAGAATTTTTTATTTTATTTATTTTTTTTCTTGTTTTAGAACCTTTATTTTTTTATTCACTCATTTTGATGACCAGCTCAGCCCATCCCGAGGGTAGGGCTGGCGCAGCATGTGGTGCCGGGGATCGAACCGCGGTCCCTGAAGCCGCCCAAGCTTTCCCAAGCAGGCACTTTAGACCACTGAGCCATCCCACCAGGCCCCTACATTTGTTTTTTAATCTTGAGGCAAAAATAATCCATAGCATCCTTTCTAAAGCAGAATGACTTACCCAGTTTCTTTCTTCCATCGTAGTGTGAGTATTTAATGCGAGAAAAATTACAGACCTACTAAATCATGCATGCAATTACTTGGCCCACAAAATCACAGGGACCACCACCATGCAGCTGAAACCTTTTTTGTCTGGCTTACACATTTACTGATTCTATGTTGGGTGAAGAAATATGCTCAAGGTGGTCAATAAGAAATCTCTGCAGGTTTGCTCATACCATTTCCTCCCCTGATTCTTGTTACTTCAAATTCTACCAAGTGTATCTCTTTTTTCTTTCTAGAAGCTTCTCTTTCAGGCAAGAATAATGTTTCCATTTTATCATCAGATTTGAGGTCAGACAAAAAGGTATTCAATGAGCAATGAATTTATATGTCACAAACACATGTATTTAAGGCATCAGGAGTATGCAATTTTATGTCCTCAGATTCCCAGTTTGGCCACACTGAATTGAAAGAAAAAACATTTTTTGTCTCAAGAGACTCCTGCCTACTATAAAAAACCTAAGGTCAGCTTGGCCAATTCATGTATGACTAAGTTAAGGTCAAGGAGAAATCCAATCCCTGACCTTCAGTGTTACATTCAGTACAGAAATGTGAATGAGCTTAATTATTAATGGTGGCTTTGTTAAAAATTAAGACTTCTTAAAAATCTATGTGAATACAAATCTACACACTCCAGAAGCATTGGGTAATCAATTTTTTTTTTCTACTCTTATTTTCCTTCTAATAGATTTATATGACAGAGCAATTCAGTGACTCAGGAAAGAAAACCACAGGAAACATGGTTTTCGATTCTTTACTATCTACTTTCTCTTTAGATGCATATTTGATCCAGCACAAAAGGCTTCTCTGGAAGTGAACTGACTTAAAATACTCAGAGATGTCATGTAGAATTTTTTTAAAGCTGCATAATCCAGCTGTGAGTTTTTATAACTTTCAAGAAAAGTTTTTATTTTACCTTTAAAAAAATATATTATTTTACTGCATGCCTGATATGGTACTGATTTATTATAAACTATTTGTCCCTACATATTATTCTCAACCAGCCAGGCATGGTGGTGCACGTCTATAATCCCAGCACTTGGGAGGCTGAAGCAGGAGGATCAGTGTGAGTTCCAGACCAGCCTGGGCCACAAAAGTAAGCTCAAGGCCAACCTAAATTGCATAGGGAGACCCTGTCTCAAAAAGACAAAAAATCAAAACCCCTCAACCAAAAAGGGGGGAAAAACCATTGGGTGCCCTTCAGGGTTCATCTTCACCAATGCGAGCCATGAGAGTTGCTGCCCTTCCCTACACTGAAGATTTCTGAAGCAGGTGTTGCTCTTCTCTGTGTGATTTTCTTCTATCGCTATTAGCAAACTGTTCAATCCATTGGATAAGGGGTCTGAGAAGTTCATAGAACTGAACTTGCATAGAGAATCAAATACAGAACATCAGCCTAAATGCTGACATGCATGCTTTAAAACGCAGCTCTGCAGCTATCAGGGAAGGACTGAGGAATTGGGCATCAGGCTGAACACTGAAGCACGCGTTTGAGAGCATCCAGAGCCATCCAGGAAAAGGTCAAGGAAACTAGGCTAAGAAGCACCAGGCAGCTGAGCATGGGTGGAAAGCCCTCTGACATTTTGCAAAGCTTCCAACTCAACTCTACCGGGAGCCTGGCCTCCACTGGAGGACACTCTGGCCACAGGTGGGGGGTGGCCTCACTAGGGAAGAGCAGGGACAGTGTGGATGCAGGATGGAGCAGAAGGCCTGAGGAGCGTGGGGCTCGCAAAGCACTGGCTACTCCTGAGTCTGTTAGTGCCCCGTCTCCAGGAGGAAGTTCCATCACCTCCATGGAAAATTAAGGATATGGGAGAGTTATGCAATTTCTTCCAGTTTACATGCATTCACTTGTCTAAATAACATCCATTAAGTGTCCTTCACTGAACACTGAGGCAGAAAGGCAGTAAAACAGGGGCTCTTCTCACAAGAACCTCATAGTCCCACAGGCACAGAGCATGACCTGGCGCATTTTGCCCCTCCAGGCCCATCATCCACCTTCCCACCCAGCTGGTGGCCCCAGAGGCTTCTTTCTGAACAGTATCAAGGGACTCCACTGCCCTCTGGCTTTAGAGGTGACAGGCAGAGCCTCCTGAGAAGAAAGGACAGCAAGAGGGAAAGGAGCTGTCTTTACTGTGCCAGCCTTTCCCACCCTGCTGAAGCTGCCCTGCGGCTGCAGACTCCTACAGTCACAGCTCTGGAGGGGCGGCCTTCTGCAGAGCCGCATGTCCAGCCAGTCTCTGATCACCTCCCCCTCCATCCCGCAGCACAGCTCCAGGGCTGGAGCTGGCTTCCCTAAGGGCTTCTTCTCCCAGCCCCTTTCCCCTTTTGCCTATAAGCAGCCCATTCCAGAACCTTGTCTTTGCTTGTTCCATGCCTACTGATACTGAGAGGCCAGTCACCTGGGCAGCATACAAATGTCCTGCAGCCTCAGCTATGCAGAAAGGGTGGCAAAGATGTCATCGCTGCTAGCTGGGGAGGTTAAGCGAGGCTGTGGCTTACCAAATCCTGCTTCTGTTTACCCCTGGGGTCCACGCTGCTGTTACCTGGGAAGCTGGAATCAGTCACATCATATCCCAGCAACTATGCTGGAAAAATCCCATGACAGCTCCAGGACAAAAGTTCAATGGCCATGTGAGCGACTACATGATGAAGTTCCTCTTTTCTAAAAGTAGCAGTGTATGCAACTTGTATGGATGCACTTTAATGTTATGTGAGGCTCTACCAACTCAAAATAGTACACAGAGCAAGTAGAGCTATTTTTAAAATTTAATCTGCTTCCTAGTGGATGGAACAAAAATCAGTTCTCATTAATTATATGCAGGAATTATGGATAAGAATTACAAATGGAATTATGCATATGACTATTATGCATAGAATTGGGCATAGTCATTCCTTATCATGTCCTTATGGAGTACTAATGCCATCTCCATTCTACAGCAGAGGAAACTGGGGCTTAGAGAGATCTGGTGACTCCTTCAAACTCACTGAGCTAAGAAGTGGCAGAGCTGGGACTCTAAGCTTGTCCAGCATCACCCTTAGCCACCACGGTCCCTCATAAAGAAGTCCTCAGATCACATTGAGTGAATAAGCCAGACTCAGAAAGGCCAAAGTGCCACGTGGTTTCTCTCATATGGGAAATGCAGAGGAAACAAAAAAGAGATGACCTGAAAGTGGAGGGAGGTAGAAAAGAGGAAGGCAAGTGGGAAAGGGGGAGAATAGTAAGGGAAGTTGGCCGGGTCCATAGAGTCCAAGTAGGTCACGTGCACGGTGCACAATGAAACCCAGTTATCTAGGTAATTGCTAGGTACTAAAGCATTCTCTCTCAGGCTATGAATTAGGTGAGGTAACTCATTGCATGCTGCATGCAGATAAACCCGCAAATCTCAGTGACTCACCGGCACAGAAGTTTCTTGCTCAGGTCAAGAATAATTAGGAGCCCAAAAAGAAGGGGCCAGGGCCCAGTTATAGCCACCAGGATTTCACCATCATGAGCAACTTCCTCCAGGTGGGCCCCATCTGCAAATGTTGCTGAGAAAAGCAGAGGGCACAGATTCACCCATGGAAGCCCTGGAGAGAAACAACCTTTATTTAGCCAGGGGATGATATCCAGCATAGGTCAAGGATGCAGGCTATCAGGAGGCAAGAAACTTCCCTTATTTGGCTCCAATGTGTCAGTGCAGAAGAAATTTGCATAACAGGGTCTGTTATCATTGATGCCTTGTGTCAACTTGAGTCTAGAACCTTGTTAAGTAACTCAGCAGTTCTACATCCTAGGGTGTACAGGACATGCCCTTACCACTCCAGGATGTTGTTCCTTGTGTCATCAGGAGGCTGGGGTCCATGAGCACTATAGCACGGCCCTGGGTGGGGGTAGCCTGCTTACAACATAGGGAAGGAATAGAGGCTTCCCTTTCTGTAGAGATAAGACAGCCTAAATTAGCATCTCAAAAAGTGGAGATCAATATACATAGCCTAGGGACACTGTAGTCTCTCACTTGGGAATTCCTGAAAGCTGGGGTTCCACGAGGAAGATACCAGCTTCTTCTGGCTTCCTGTTGTCTCCTCCCTTGATTGGGATGTTATTGGTTGTTTCCTGCGTGGAATCTTCAATTAGGATTTGTGTTAACCTAGTATTAGGCATATGGTAAAAGACTTGGTGATTTGTAGTCTGTATTCACCAAAGTAGTTATGCACATTCCTTAGCCTGTCTTTTAGTATTCAATAAAAGTAAGATGCTTCTATGGGTCGGGGCTCACTTCAAGAAAGACAAATATCCGTGAGACCTCTGAGCTAAATTCATCAATCTTCTCATTTCTTTCGGCACTGACACACACAACATACAATACCTTTCCCTTTTGCCCTTTTTGCTTTTGCTGTCTTCTGCCACTTTGAACTGTTGCCCCTGTGCCACGCCCCCGTGTCTTGGAGTCAGTTCATTATGGACAGAAACCTCCAAGAACTGTGACCTGAATGAATGTTCCCTTCCATAATCTTGGACATTGATTATTTTGTCTCAGCAATGAGAGAAAAGTAACTAAGACAGGGTCTGCCAGCTCTTTTCATTGTGCCCACTCATGGGCTAGAATGCCCATCACACAGGAAGGAGGGAGCGGAGTGTTGCTTAGGTCGCTAAGGTGCGTCTCAGTCCAGGACTTCTTTCCTGCCCTGAGTCAGCTGTGCTTTAGACCATAACTGTAACACCCCATTCACCTATGAACTTGCCCATGGGGTCATCTATTGATGATGTCAATGCTCCGCCATCCAATCAGGAGTCTCTTAATCCAGCCAAGCTGATGATGGAGATTAATAGGCACAGAGCAGGGAGAGGGCAGAGAATGGATCTAAGAATAAACAGACAAGTAACCAACAATAGAAGCAACCCCAACACATGCATGTGTGCAAACACACACACACACACACACACACACACACACACACCCCAAATACCAAACTTAATTTTTAAACTTTTAGAAACAGGGACTAAAGTTGATGAAATAACAGTAGTCAATACACATGGACTATACTTTTTTAGTCTATATAAATAAAACACTATTATAACTTAGTTGGTGAAGAAAAATCTAGCAAGGCTGCTTTTATTTTCTATTTCATTGTATTTATTTTGAGTCTTTGATGTCTCCATTACATCATACCTAGGACCTGTAATCCCAGGTTTTGGGAGGCTGTAAACAGACGGATCACTATGAGTCCACCTGTAGTGACACCCTGAACACCCTGTACACCTACCCCCCCCCCAAAAAAAAAAGCCATACATGGAGAAAACACTGCAGAACATAAGGAGGTACATTGACTTCCTGGCTGATGAAAGTGCAGGATAGGTTTAACACTCATAGGCTAAAGATGGGATAACACATACCCAACCACTCTCTCACTCTGATGTTTTGTTTTGTTTTGTTTTTCTCACTCTGATGTTTGTGTGTGATTTTGCATGACTGCTATCCTCTCTGACCTCTAAGCTGTCTTTTTAAATTGTGGAGAATCCCTGCTGTGAGCATGGGAGGTAGAGAGTCAACCCCAGTGTGGGACCTGAAAAGACCAGACTCCTCTATCTTCTTTCTGGAGGTACAGGCTGGATTCAGACCGAGACCGAGCCAATGCATTCAGCCAGGGTAGGTCCAGAGGTGGAAGACAACCCTCCGCTGCACTAGTAGCTGCTCCACCAGGACTATCGTAGCTGGTCCCTGTGAAGGCTCTCATCTCCCTTGGCTGCCATCTGGGCTTGAGGGCACTCTCTCCCCACCTTCTCCCTCCCTCCCTCTTCCTTTCTTCCTTCTTTTCTTTCTTTCTTTCTTTCTTTCTGAGATAGGGTATCACTATGTAATTTAGGCTGGTCTTGAACTCACCATGCAGTTTAAATTGGCCTAAACTAGCCCTTCAAGGTCAGTGAGGACTCAGGACATAAGAGAACATGTACTGTAACATCCTATAACTCACTGGTGTTTCAAATTTTCTGTACAAGGAGATTATGGGACCACAGAGGAAAGGGACTGATAATGTGTAGTGTGCCTAAGGAGAGTCACCCAGGGAGAAAACAGTCTCTTGGGCTTTCCCAGAGAGCAAACTGGTCAAGCAAGGGCTGTGACTCATCCAGCCAGGTGACATTGACCAAAGTTCTACAAAATGCTGTACATGGTTCCAGGGTAAATCCTATAGGGATTTGACTGACCTTGTCAGATACAAAAATTACATTTTCTGTTATATAGCTCTTGCTTTATTTTGTTCTTAACTTGCTTTATATATATATATTTTTTTCTTGTTTCAGAACTTTTGTTTATTTATTTTTATGGCTGGCTCAGCCTGCCCTGAGGGCAGGGCTGGCGCAGCATGTGGTGCCAGGGATCGAACCGTGGTCCCTGTAGCTGCTTAAGCTTTCCTAAACAGGCGCTTTAGACCACTGAGCCATCCTGCCGGGCCCAGCCCCCTCATTCTTAACTTCTTGCAAATAACCCTGGACTTCATGGCGGGAAGAGACTGACACACAAACCCAGTCAGATAAACCATCGCCACCTGCATGCTTGCCCTGCACTCAAGGTCTGGCTGCTTTTTGGGGCTCCTTTTATCATTGCTGTTTATCATTCACCGTAAAATGACTGTGGGTACCAGGATGTAGCTCAGGGCTACACGGCTAAGCATGTGCAAGAACCTGGGGCAGGGCCGGGCATAGTGGCGCACGCCTGTAATCCCAGCACTCAGGAGGCTGAGGCAGGAGGATCGGTGCAAGTTCGAGACCAGCCTGGGCTACAAAAGTGAGCTCAAGGCCAGCCTCAACTGCATAGTGAGACCCTGTCTCAAAAAGACAAAAAAAAAAAAAAAAAAAAAGAACCTGGGGCAGATCTTCAGCACCCCAAAAGCAAAACAAAACACAAGACCTAGGATAATTTTCATTAAAATAATCCCAAGTATCTGCACAGACCACACAAGCTTTTTCTACCTAAAGCACATATGTATAACACACATTTTGTCTTTTTGTTGGAATAAATTCTATGTTCTTTGTACTATAAATAGAACAGCTAGCCGGGTGTGGTGGCGCACGCCTGTAATCCCAGCACTTGGGAGGCTGAGGCAGGAGGATCGGTGCGAGTTCGAGACCAGCCTGGGCTACAAAAGTGAGCTCAAGGCTAGCCTGAACTGCATAGTGAGACCCTGTCTCAAAAAGACAAAAAAAAAAAAAAAAAAAAAAAAAATAGAACAGCTATATTTGTGCTAGAACTAGTATCATTTCATTTGATTTTATTTCTTTAAGGTATATGTTCAAAATAGGATTCCTAAGACTTTTAAGAGCCCCTATTACATATTGTAAACTTATTCTGAAGATACAATCAACTTTCAGTGTTTTGTTTCTTGTTTCAAGAAAAAAGGAAGTGCTTTGCATCCCCATAATCCCCATGCACCTCTGGCTGCCTTGGACCTTATTGTCTCTATTAATTTTTGCTGCCTTATTCTGTATTCCTTTTCTATTTCTTGCCATAAGACATTGCCCTCTCTCTTTCTGCATCATCTTGAATTACTTACAAAGTGAGCTGCGCCTGTTGATTTTCACATTCCTGCACTTTCTGGGTTTCAATAGCAACTTTTATCAGAAGTCACAGTCCAGTTTGCCTTCTTTATCTTGTTTGTTTCTTTTAACGTTTATTGTAATACACTGTGTATGTGAATTTCATTTTGACTTAAAATGTATGATCATATGCATGATAGCCTAGTGAAAGCTTACACATTTTATTTATTTATTTATTTATTTTATTTATTTATTTTTTTTGTGGGACTGGGGTAGCTTACACATTTTAAAATGTGAAATATTTATCTCTCCCCCATAGTACATTAAATTTATTTATTTTTTATTTTTATTTATTTATTTGCAGAACCAGGGAATGAACTCAGGTCTTTGTGTTTGCCAGGCAAGTGCTTATTCTACTGAGCTATATCCCCAGCCCAGTATGTTAAATTTAGCATGACATTTTTTTCAAAAGTTTTTTCATTCAGAGAAGACAACTAAAAATTTAACTTTTCCACCTATCTGACATTTACTTCAGAGGAAGTGCAGGTCCAAGTTAATTTTTCTCCAAACTATTATCTATGTGCTTGGCACTCCTTTGTCCCCAGTACCCGCTTCCAGGATTTTTATTTTAATTTTTTTTTTCTTGTTTCAGAACTTCTGTTTGTTTGTTTATTTATTTTTATGGCTGGCTCAGCCTGCCCTGAGGGCAGGGCTGGCAGAGCATGTGGTGCCGGGGATTGAACCATGGTCCCTGCAGCCACCCAAGCTTTCCTAAGCAGGCGCTTTAGACCACTGAGCCATCCTGCCAGGTTCCCAAGGATTTTTTAACTCCTGATAAGGATTGTTCTTAACTAGTATTTTTCAAGTGCAGGGAACTAAATCACTGTAGAAAGCTAATGCAGATAAGTCAGACCTGAAAACTGCCCTCCAAGAAGCAGAAGTTTTTTGTATTTTGTTTTCACCTGGTCAGTGAGTGGAACCTTAAGGCTAAGAGGAACTTTAATTTTAATTCCTTCAACTCTTCCTACAAAACGAGGAATTAAATGCTATACAAGGCACTCTGCTAGTGATATGGGAAAACATTGGAAAGTAAAGGGTGTAACTAGAAATTAAGGACGAAAGGAGCTGGCAAGATGGCTCAGTGATAAGAAGTGCCTGCTTAGGCAAGCTTAGGCAAGCCTAGGGACCATGTTTGATCCCTCCCTGGCTCCACATGCTGCACCAGCCCGTTGTGCCTGCCAATAGATAAATAAATAAATTTCATATATATATGTATATATATGTATATATATATATATATGCCTAAAAATACACTGCTACATAATCAAATATATAGCTATTCTATACAAAATATAGTTAACTATAAGCTATATTGCTACTACTAAAAATATAGTGACAGTAAGCTGAGTATCTGGTATGATCCAAGTAATTATTCATCTCTTTCAAACCCTCCAAGAGCAGGATATACTGTACTATTATCCCCAGTTCTGTTCTTAGAAGTCATTCGCCAAGATCCTCCTCACAGGGGCAGGAGCCCTTGCTCAGCTCTCCTGCACTGTCTCTCCTGCTCTGGCTTGGAAACTTTCACTACACAACACTGCCTCCCAGCTGCCCGGATGAAACCTGAGTCATACTGCACTCACCCAACTCTCGCCAGCAAGCTTATTCCGATAAGACAAAAACCAACCTTTGGGGGCCAGGGAGATAGCTCAGGCGCACAAGTGCCTCCCTGGCAAGTGTAAGGTCATAATTTCGGTCCCTGGTTCTGCAAAAACAAAAACAAGAAAAACCAACCTTCTATCAAAGTGAAAACTGTGTTCAAAGTTTTATCAGTTGCTGAAACTATATTATTTGGGACAAATCCATGAACACTTTTGGGCTCAGTTTATTCTATCTATTTATCTATCTATCTATCCATCTATTTTTGCACATCCGGGGTTCAAACTCAATTCAGTTTATTAATCTGTGACAAAAGTAAACACAGATACAGAAAGATCACTGCAGGCAAGACGACCTCTAAAGTCCTTCCAGCTTTAAAATGCCTTCTAATGCCTCTGTTCACTCCCCATCCTTTTGTACATAATAAAAATAGTACAAATATTTAAACAAAGTGGAATTTATTCTCAATTCAATTAAAAATATATTTCAGGGGTCAAGTGTGATGGCATATGCTTGTAACCCCAGCACTTGGGAGGCTGAGGCAAGGAGGATCAGTGTGAGTTTTAGACCAGCCTGGGCTACAAAAGTGAGCTCCAGGCTAGCCTGGACTGCATGGTGGGACACTGTCTCAAAAAGACAAACAAATAAACAAACAAACAAACAAACATTGTTGTAATATTACAATGCCAGTTTACAAAGTCTAGCAACTACTAGATATGGAAGGGAGTGGGAGGGAAGAGCCCATGTACACACATGGAACTGTGAAAGCTATCTGTTTCACTAATATTGCATGTAGATTATAAATTCAGATAATTTCTTAAATCTGAATTAACGCCATCAGCTCACTTCATCTGCCTGAGGCCAATGAGAAACCTCTGCACATTGAGCTCTCTAAGTTTTTCTGATCTATGCAAAGAAGAAAGCAGTGTTTTTTTGTTTTTTGCCAGCTTTTCAGTCCAGAAGTGACAGTATACTATGGACAAGGTCTTTCTTCCTTGTCAACTTTCGTGGGTGACATGTCATGAGGTCAGCTTGCATTTTTTTTTTTTTTTTTTTTGGTCTTTTTGAGACAGGGTCTTGTTATGCAGTTCAAGCTGGCCTTGAGCTCACTTTTGTAGCCCAGTCTGGTCTTGAACTTGCACCGATCCTCCTGCATCAGCCTCCCGAGTGCTGGGATTACAGATGTGTGCCACCACGCCCGGCTCAGCTTGCATTTTCATTTGTACCAGGACTCATGCGGACAGCCCCCGAAAGGCAGTGACCACATGACTTTAGAAGTGACTCCAAATTAAAATGGCCCTCTGGGAAGACTGGAGCAAAACCACAGCGACAGCTAGAAGAAGCTTCGTCAAAACAATGCAGCCCAGGATGAGTGGATTAACCTCAACAACAAAAAAGGTAGCCCCCAAACACCAAAAAAGAGGGAAAACAGCTTAAACTATCTTGAGAACCAATGTAGATTGGTTTTTGGAATGTAGATTCAAAAAATAATGATATGTTTTCATTTTTTTTTTTTTTTTTTTTTGTTTTCATAAAACTACCTAGGATTAGGCTTATAGTATATTCTCTAAAACTTTATTTATTTATTTATTTATTTATTTATTTATTTATGGCCAGCTCAACCTGCCCTGGGGGTGGGGCTGGCACAGCATGTGGTGGCCAGGATCGAACTGCAGTCCCTGTGGTTGCCTAAGCTTGCCTAAGCAGGTGCTTTAGATCTCTGAGCTCTCACCAGCCTGTAGGCTTATGATATATTCTCTAGTGTTTTAAGTTTATCACTAGTTACTGAGAATATTTGCATATTCTTTTTGTTTGTTTGTTTTCGTTCTTTCATCAAAAGTGAAATCCTAGCTTCAATTTTACCGGAGGAAGGAGGATTAGAAAATTTTAAAAATTCGAACAGTGAAATTCAACCATGTTTTGCAAATGGAAAAACTCCTAACTGGATGTGAAGTTCTGATTACTAATGTGCTTTTAATTGAAACCATTTTTTAATAAGTAAAGCACACACAACATTAAAGTTCACAACCTAGTATAGGCCTGACAATATTTCTGTAAGAAATCCTCAAGTCCCACAGTTACCAGTTACGATGCTTTTATAGGTCAACTTAACTTGGGTTTTGATGTCCACCATAGTCTTTAGCATTCTAGTCTTAGAGAGTGGGAATTTGCTCTGTTTACCAGAAAGCAAGTTTCTTTCCCTTGCCCTATGAAAGAATTTGAAGACTCTTCTCACACGGACTCCCACTCCAGTCTGTGCTTGGAGTGAAACTGCTTCAATGTATGTAAAGATACCTTAGGCAAAATGTGCTCATGAACATTAGAACTAGTCACTAAAAAGATTTAACTAGCTTTATAATTTAAGTTTATTTTCTTTTTCCTTTATTTATTTTTTTTTTTTAATTTTATTTTATTTTATTTTTTTGGTCTTTTTGAGACAGGGTCTCACTATGCAGTCAAGGCTGGGCTTGAGCTCACTTTTGTAGCCCAGGCTGGTCTCAAACTCACACCGATCCTTCTGTCTCAGCCTCCCAAGTGCTGGGATTATAGGCATGCGCCAACACGTCCGGCTTATAATTTAAGTTTAAAAACAAATATTTGCCACTTGATCTCCTGCTGACAATGGTTGCCGGAGCCTAGAATTCAACATGTACAAATTCCCACTCATGCACACAGCACATACGACACTGCCACACAACTTTTTTTTTGGTGGGACCAGGGATTGAACTCAGGCCCTTGCACTTGCCAGATAAGCGCTTATTCTATTGAGCTATTTCCCTGGCCCTAACTCCTTGGGTTTTGAATCTTCTGCTCCTTTGAATCGTTGGCCTCATGATCAATTTTGTGTTCCAATAGCTTTTAACAGCAAATTAGTTCTCAGATTTTTAGTATTTGGTGACCGTAGGTCAGTGCTGGTCCCAAGCTTTCATGGTGTGCTGCCATAATCTCCAAGCTGCCTCAAAGAGATCCTCCAGAGAAGGAAAGTAAGTAGTTACTGTCGGAACATGAAAAACAAAGGGTTACTTCCAGAACACAAAACACAGCAAGGCAGAATATTGTTTGCTTGGGTGACTTTATCTATCTATCTATCTATCTATCTATCTATCTATCTATCTATCTATCTATCTATCTACCTATCTATCCATCCATCCATCTACCTATGTGTTTAGGTTCTAGGGACTGAAATCAGAACCTTGCACTTGTCAGACAGGTACTTAAGCCTGCTTATCTCCCAGGTCCTATTTTTTTTTTAAGTTTTTCTTTTTTTAATTTTTTTTTTCTTATTTCAGAACTGTTTGTTTGTTTTTATGGCTGGCTCAGCCTGCCCTGAGGGCAGGGCTGGTGCAGCATGTGGTGCTGGGGATCGAACTGCGGTCCCACAGCTGCCCAAGCTTTCCTAAGCAGGCACTTTACACCACTGAGCCATCGTGCTGGGCCCCTCCCAGGTCCTATTTTTTGGAGGTTTTTTATTTATTTTTAGGAGTTTTTTTTTTTTTTTTTAAACCACATTTCCTACTCAAAATCTTTAATAACAGGTTGTGCTGCCCAAAGAGGGAGCTGTTTATAACAGCCCGATCCATCTGCGAAGCCTATCAAATGTAAATAAATCTGTGAAACACATCACATCAACTTCAAAGGTTCGATAGCAGTGCTTTTTACATTTTACATTAGCACGCCATGCCGCCATGGCGAGGCACGCCGGCGAGGCCAGCGCTCAGCGGCCAGGGCAGGAGGAGCACCAAAAACGCAGGGTCAGCCTGGGCTGTTCAGGGAGACCCTGCCTCAAAACAAAATACACAAAGAAAAAGTAACACAAGGTGGTTAAAAAAAAAATTTTTTTTTGTCTTTTTGAGACAGGGTCTCACTGTACAGTTCAGGCTGGCCTTGAGCTCAGTTTTGTAGCCCAGGCTGGTCTCGAACTCTCACCGATCCTCCTGCCTCAGCCTCCCAAGTGCTGGGATTACAGGCGTGTGCCACCTCGCCCGGCTAAAATTATTTTTAAATAATAAAAATAAAATTTAAATGTTAATGAAATATCCATAAATATATTGCTTATATAAACAATATAACATAACCATCAGAAGGAAATTCCACCTGTACAGAATTAAACTTCAGAAATAGAACAGTTTCCAGAAACTAGAAAGCTCCTGTATGTTTCTAAACATCTTTTCTTCATCCCTAAGGGAACCAATTTCTTGTACTCTTTCTTTTCGATTTCTTTTTCTTTTCTTTTAACTTTTTTTTTTTTTTTTTTTGTCTTTTTGAGACAGGGTCTCACTATGCAGTTGTGGCTGGCCTTGAGCTCACTTTTGTAGCCCAAGCTGGTCTCGAACTCACACCGATCCTCCTGCCTCAGCCTCCCGAGTGCTGGGATTACAGGCGTAAGCCACCACGCCCGGCTTTTTTTTAACTTTTTATTTTTATTTTTTTATTTTGTTTCTTGTTTCAGAACTTTTGTTTGTTTGTTTGTTTATTTATTTTTATGGCTGGCTCAGCCTGCCCTGAGGGCAGGGCTGGCTCAGCATGTGGTGCTGGGGATTGAACCGTGGTCCCTGCAGCCGCCTAAGCTTTCCCAAGCAGGCGCTTTATACCACTGAGCCATCCTGCCGGGCCCTCAATTTCTTTTTCTTTATAGCTTTATTACTTGTGTTGCTTAAGCCTGCTCTTTTATGTATTTATTTATTGTATTTTAATATGAGTCTACAGGGTTTGACTACACAGATCAGACTTAGGGATCCTCCTGTTTTCAGCCTCTGGAGCACTGGTGTTACGAGGTGCGCACCACTGCACCCAGTCTCAAACCCCGTCTCAGTGCACTGCGGTGTGGGCAGCTGGGCCGGCACAGCACTCTGGGTATCATCCTAGTAACTGCAAGTCTTCCCTTTAAAACCTTAATATCAATAGTCTAAATTCTCCTATCCATAGTCCCAATTAATATGAAGGCTTACAGTCCTTCATATTCCCTCCGAGCTGCATTCATGTGCTTTGGATGTCTGGTACCCTTCCATCCTATGAATGTACTAGAAATATTTTCTATGGCCTGTACTTCTGTGATGGACTTTAAAAAAAGAAAAGGTATATTTTAAATATACATAATGGTAACATTCATCATGAGGAATGTGAACCTGTGCAATCTTACTACTTCTTTTTCCGTTGCTCTCCCATCCCTTAAACCCCTCTTCCTCTCCTTATTTATAAAAGCTTTGTATTTTTCCTTCTATTCTCTCCTTTTTTGTTCCTTCTTTCCTTTCTCCTCTTCCTGCCCTTGTTCCACTTCTCTTTTGAACATTTTCTTCCTATTTCCTGATATCTATCATAAATTTTATTTATAATTTCAGCTTCTCACACTATATGATGCAGCATTTAAACATGTGTATAACTGTTATTCATAAAGTCTTTGCCCATGCCAATGTCTTCAACAATTCTACTTATTTTATCTTCCAGCAGAGTTAGTATTTCTGTTCTAATATTTAGAAACTTTTTGGCTTTGGTTTAGTACATTCTGAAAGATATGGGTCCAGTTTTAATCTTCAGCATTTGAAAGCCAGTTTTCCCCACACCATTTATTAAAGAGGCTGTCTTTGCTCTAGAGAAAGTGTTTGGCTCCTTTGTCAAAAATAAGGTGGAGCACAGGGGCCTGGGGTTCCATCCCAGGGCCTGCCATGCTGGCCCCACCCCCAGGGTACAGCAATTGAGACTGGACATGGTGATGCACATCTGTAATTCCAGCTCTTGGGAGGCTATGAACAGGCAGATCACTATGAGTCTGATCTAGTAGTGAGACCCTGAACACCCTTTACACCCTTCCCTAAAAAAATAAAAAATAAAAAATAAAAAAAATTGATTAAATCCAGTACCAAATGAGGAAGCCAATTGCTTAGCAAGTGGGCATGAATACAGGACAGGGTCTCTCCCCGTGGGGGGTTGGGTTAGTGACTCACTTGGGTTCTTTCAAGGTGATTGATACCTGTTTACAATACCAATCCTTGATGCTCATCCCCAGGAAAGCATGTAGCTGCATTTGTTTCTTCTTTTGTCTTGAGGTCTGACCCGTAGGGAGTGGCTGTCCATAGCTGGAAAGTCATCTTGTCTTCCGTATTATCTCCTTGAGGGCCTGGCCCTATCTGACTGTCTATAATGTTTCTATCTAGTTGGGCTGCCTACAACCTTTTCATCACAGTACCTTTCTGGTAAAGGATTGTGATGCCCCCTGCCTTACCTTGCTACCTAGAATTGCTTTTGCTATTCTATGTTTCTTTCAGTTCCAAACAAATTTTAGGATTACTTTCTCTTTCTTTGTTTCTTTCTTTTCTGTCTTTCTTTCTTTTCTATATTTAGTATAGGGTTATACAGATAAGTGTAACCTATAGTTACACTTGTAGTGATCCTGTTTCAGCTTCCCAAACACTGGGATTACAGGCACAGGCTGCCCTGCCCAGTCTCAATCATGGTCTTAGCATGCCCCAGTGGCAGGGCCTGCACGACTTGGCTGAATCAAACCCAGTCATTGCGTCGGCTTAAGCATTTCCCAGAAGTGGCTATTGTAGCCCTCAGAGAACGTCATATAATATTAGACTGAGCTTTGTGGGAAGTGCTGAGAAGCAATAGTCTTGTTTGCTTGTTTTGTGCTTTCCAACTGGAGGTTGTGAGTTGGGTACCAGGAGAGTGGTTGTCTCTGTATAGACTCAGGAGTAAAGAAACAGCTTCCTATAGGCCAATAGTGAAGGAGTTTTCTTGAAAAATGAAAACTACACTGTTAATAAGATTGGAAGAAGGAGGAGTGTCCTTGGTGACCTTGGTATACCAACAGTGGTTAAAGCAGTTTCTCTTTCTGAAAGGACAACAGCTAAGGAACCCATAAATAATCATAGATAGCATTTACATCTAAGTTTGCCATGGTTCTTTTTTGTGTGGCGATTGTAGTAACTGATATTGGTCAGGTCTTTCTAATTGATCTTTGTTTGGATGATTTACCATGCTGTTAAAATGAAGTAGATACATTAGACCTTTGAACTTGTAACTGGTACCCAGCAAAAGCACCACAAGGCAGAGAGAGAGCTGAGAGAGCAGGATGTCATCTGTGTTTCCAGTTTGGAAGCCCGTCATTAACAGCCACTTCTAGTCTTCTTCACATTAGCAGGATAAATCAGCTTGCTTCAAACCCAAAAGAAAGGGGCCCAGCAGGATGGCTCAGTGGTCTAAAGCACCTGCTTAGGAAAGCTTGGGCAGCTTGAGGGATGGCAGTTCGATCCCCCGGCACCACATGCTCTGCCAGCCCTGCCCTCAGGGCAGGCTGAGCCGGCCATAAAAATAAATAAACAAACAAAAGTTCTGAAACAAGAAAATAAATAAATAAAAGAAAATAAACCAAAAGAAAATAAGCTCTGAAGGCTGCCTATCACTATGAAATATGAGAAAAGGAGCATATAACATACAACTGGATGCTGGAAGGGTTTCTGCGTATGCCCTTACTTCTCAAGGACCTGAAAATGACCTCAGCTTTGCTGTTCCTCATGGGCTGTTCAGTCTGCACAAGACAAGGAAGCAGCTGACCTTGGGTGATAGAAAATGTTGGGCACCAGGACAAGTCTTCTATGACGGTTTAGAGTACTATGAAGAAAGGTAAAGATTGGACCTGGATGGTGGCAGGTTTCCTTTGAGGTGACATAACACCAAATTGTTGGGATGCCAGACTATAAGGAATCTCTACCTCATAGTGACATGCAAGAGACTAATGTGAACTATCTCCCAACACTAGTAAATAAGTCTTTACCTGGCAAGTGAGTATATATGGAGAGGGAAAGCCTTCTGGATGGGGGAGTGTGATATAAATCATTGGTGTCATGTACAAATGCTATATTCAAGAAGATCAGGAGGGGCCCGGCAGGATGGCTCAGTGGTCTAAAGTGCCTGCTTAGGAAAACTTAGGCGGCTTCAGGGACCGCGGTTCCATCCCTGGCACCACATGCTGGGCCAGCCCTGCCCTCAGGGCAGGCTGAGCCAGCTATGAAAATAAAATAAATAAACAAAAGTTTAAGAAAAAAAAAAAGAAGAAGATCAGGAGAATAGCTGCATAATTATTCCTATTTCTATTATGGTAATTTTTAAGTAATACATATTTTTAAAGTAATACTTGCACATGTTACATCATGGATACATAAATCCATGAGAGAAATTCAAGTCAAACCATTCTTATTCTTATCCATCTCCAGAGCAGTATGTTACCCAAGTACTTTAAACTTTGATGACACTTGCTGTTAAATTTGGAAGTTTTTTCTCATAACTAGTCCTGGTTTTCTTTTTTTTTTTTTTAATTTTTTTTTTTATTTATTATTTTTATTCTTGTTTCAGAACCTTTGTTTATTCACTCATTTTTATGGCTGTCTCAGCCCACCCAAAGGTCAGGGCTGGCGCAGCATGTGGGGCCGGGGATCGAACCGCAGTCCCTGAAGCCGCCCAAGCTTCCCCAAGCAGGAGCTTTAGACCACTGAGCCATCCCGCTGGGCCCCTAGTCCTGGTTTTCAAAAGGACACTTTGAGATTTTTAAAGAAATTGGAACTTTACCTCTTGGTGAAGTCATTCCTAATGGCTATAAGCAATGTCGTCTAGCTAGTTCTGTTTCATCAAGATTTACTAATATTGAGACTTCCAGTTTAACTGAAGAACAGATAAATGCTTATTGGGTGTGGTGGGCCACACCTATAATCCCAGCACTTGGGAGGCTGAGGCAGGGGATCAGTGTGAGTTGAGACCAACCTGGGCTACGAAAGTGAGCTCAAGGCCAGCCTGAACTGCATAGTGAGACTTTGTCTCAAAAAGACAAAAAAAAAAAAAAAAAAAAAAAAAAAAAAAAAAAAAAAAAAAAAAAAAAAAAAAAAAAAAGTTAAATGCTATACTGTCAGCAACAGTTGAGACAAGTTCCTTGGGACTTTTGACCAGTTGTATCACAAAATAGATAACAAAATTCTATAGTTGTGCTGCAACTGCCCTGTAATTCTACCAAATTCTTCTGCTAACTTGTACTTTGCTGCTGAGTAGTCTTGGAATAAAGTGGTTTTGTTTTATTTATTTATTTATTTGTTTGTTTGTTTCTTCTTGTTTCAGAACTTTTGTTTGTTTATTTATTTATTTTTATGGCCAGCTCAGCCTGCCCTGAGGGCAGGACTGGCACAGCATGTGGTGCCAGGGATTGAACCTTGGTTCCTGCAGCCACCCCAGCTTTCCTAAGCAGGTGCTTTAGACCACTGAGCCATCCTGCTGGGCCCCAGAATAAAGTGGTTTTGATGCAGGGAAAAATGATCTCCAATTTGAAGAGTTCGTATTCTCTAAAATTGATGAATGAATTTTAGCAACAAATGGAGGTTATGAGCAGAATAGATTTATTAAGAGAAAGAAAGGTTCTGTCTGGGAAGAGGGACAGAAAGAGACCTGATCAGGTTGCCTGGGAAGTTGTCTTCTCCCAGGATTTTATAGAGGAGAGCCACGTGGTGAGGGAGGTCTAAGATTGTGGAGAAGACGTGGGAACTCTGAGGTGGGTATGAGGGTATGAGAGGGTAGGAGGTGGGACAAAGACTATGGTCAACCAATAAAATTACAGGCACCATTGCTCAGGTAAAATAGATTAAAATCACGATCCAATGGGAAAGCAAGTCAATGTAGAAAGTGAGCAAGAATACCACATATTGAGCTTGGGCTCCTGACTCTTTCCAGGTTCTTTCAAGGTGATTGATACTTATTTAGCATCTAAATCCCTGATGCCCACCTTTAAGGAAGTATGTAGTTATTTAGGTTTACTCTTGTCTTAAGATCTGGCCCACGGTGGAGGAGTGTCAGTCTCTAGTTGTAAAGTCACTTTGTCTTCCATGTCATCCTTGATGGCCTGGCCCTGTCTACTGCCTATAATATTTCTATCTAACTCAGCTGCCTTACGACAGTTTCATAAAATAGAAATTTGACAGACTATGTGCCCCATGATTTGATGGTTCATGCCTCATCATCAATCCACATACTGTGGAGTCTATGCAGCAAGGCCATCCGCCTTTTAGTAATCTGAACACAGGCTTCAAATGTTTTACAGTACAAGTACAAAGCACTGAGAGAAGATGGTTGCAGTTATGCCACAAGCAAGTATTACCCAGTTCCTCCATCAGTAAGAACAAATGGTTCTTCAGTTCGCACAGTTTGGGCTTTTACCAGAAGGCTTAGGTGGTGCACAGTGATCAAGGTTGTGCCACAACTGCCCTGTAATTCAGAACTCCTATGCCAGTTTGCCAACAGAGCACACTTATCAAAAGGAAGGTGGAGCCATGACTGCTGGTGATGGATGGACTGGTTTCGCAGGGGCTTTAGATCACTAAGGCATTCTGCCAGGCCTCCCGGGAGATTAGATTAATGAGTTGTGGAAGGAGATGAAGAAGGCACAGCAACAAACCCTCCTGCTGGCCTGCAAGGCACTACTTGGAATATATTTATTAGACAACATTAGTGAAACAAGCAAGCACTCTGTTACCAGGTATTCTCTGTGTGATATCATGCATTCATTTTCCTTTCCAAGCAAAAGGCATGTTCTATTGAATCTTTCCTATTGTCTTTTCTATTTCTTGGGTTAAATTTAGTCCAAGATTTTGTCTGATAGATCATAGTGACTGTCAGAAGGGTTTAGACATTCTGTTTCACAGAGCTTTGAAAAGTCCTGAGTTGTGGCAACATGCAAAGATCATTCAGCCGGGCACAGTGGCTCACACCTGTAATCCCAGCACTTGGGAGGCTGAGGCAGGAGGATTGGTGTGAGTTCGAGACCAGCCTGGGCTACAAAAGTGAGCTCAAGGTCAACCTCAACTGCATAGCAAGACCCTGTCTCAAAAAGACAAAAAAAAAAACAAAGATCATTCAATCTCTCATGATTCAGAGAGAGCACAGACATGACCTCAGATACATCCCAGCACTCGGAGGTTGAGGCGGCAGGATCACCACAAGTTCAAGGCCAACCTGGGCTACAAAGTGAGTTCAAGGCCAGTCCGAGCTGCATAGTGAAACCCCATCTCTAAGGAATACATGCACACACACACACACACACACACACACACACACACACACACAGGATACATCCAAACACCAAAGCCAACAGTATCAGATGATAGTTGCATTTTCTTTCACCTCATAGTTTTGCTTTTTAATAGGTGTGTGGTTAAGAACTAGAGTTTATTACAACAACTTTATAGTATGGTAAATAGGGAGGAGTTACGAAAGCATAAAGAAAGTCATTTATACAGTATGTCAGGAAATGAGCTTACTGGAAGGCTTACTGAAGCTACCATTTATAGACAGGGAGCAAGAATGCTTGCTAAGCTTCTTACAGCCCATGCTGGTGTTCATAGTCATGAATTCCTTTTAGTTTGCCGCACACAGCAGGCCAGTTATACCCCTGCCTGAAGCTGAGCCAGACTCTGAAGATTAATTTTAAGAGTGACCTCAATCCTCATTTATGGGAGAGGTCAGTAACTAGAAATACTATTTTAGGCCATTATAGGAAATTCCTTCCTAAAGTCCAGAGAACGCCATTCAGCAAGCAAAGCCTTATGACCATTTAAGATCAAAAGTGCTTTGAGAAATTTCTAGACTGAAACCACAATCAACATTTCCAAGCACAGCTGTGACAAAGGTAGGGCTGGTAAGACTCGTTCTCATTAGTAGCGTGTTATGTAGAATTGGAGAGGTATAGACAAGTAATGATCCTAGAAACAGCATCATACTTTACCATCGTGCTGACATACACAAAGCATCTCTTCCAGTACATGCTTCCCCACATCCAGAGCTGCCTGTGGCATTGTTTTGAAAACCAATTTAAAAAATATCACAGAAAATTTCTCGAGTGCTAAATCTGGTTGATTGTTGTGTTGTCCAGCCTTCTCAGTACATCGAGTTTATTCAGCAAAGCCCTGAAAGACCTCTGTGCCTACTTTCTAATCTTTTAAATTCACAATTGAAAGAGTCAAGCAAGAATCACAAGACTTGCTTGAAACTCCTGTTAGAGCTGAGAAAGCTAAAGCTTTGGCTGCAGTGGTTAATTCTAGATTCTCAGCGTTGACACCTCAATCTATCCTCACCATTAGAATGTGTTTGTGTATCACTTAGGAAGCCTCTAACTTCATCTTTATCACTTAAAAGTCCCATATTTCTATTGACAGAAGACAGGAACACAAAATTGACGGCAGGAACTGAAGATGACAGTGAAACAAAGTACCTATTACTATCCCTTTCCACAAAAGTGAATTTCCAGCAGAAACAGAACACCTAAACAGTAAAGACAAAACAACTCTTCTCCCTAGACAGCCCTGGAAAGGACCACCAGGACGTGCATGCAAGGTTGCAGCACACACTGCAGGAAGTTCAGAGATCCCGGATGCAAGCAGAGACAACAGTGTTTCAAGCAGATCAGACCAGAGTCTTTCAGAGCATGATGATGCACCACCTCCAGAAGAACCTGAACATTTTGTCTTGGATCCTCCAAAATAGCAAGCTCTTCCACCAAATGAATTACAAATTTAACTGAACAAACTAAGATGGAAATTGATGAAGATATGCCTGTGTAAGAATCGATTCTTTCAGACAAGGAGAAACATAGGTTGGAAGTCGCACAGGAAGCATTCTCAGCCTCAAGTCACTGGAGCCCCATCAGGCAGCTGAGGCTTACCTTCGTGTGCCATCCACCCATAAAAGTGAAATCCTCACCTCTAACTCCAGACCAGCTTTGGATGAAGGATGAGTATCTTTCAGAACTCGCACCTGGACCATTAGAGCAGACAAAAACGAACTCATGGCTGGTGCTGCTGGTAGCACTGGAAGCGTGAGCTCATTAACTTTGAAAATCCCATTACTTCTAAACACAGACTTGACCCAGAAGCAATATTTAACTTCAGGGAACAGCAGGAAATAGAACTTTCTACGTGGGAACAAACTGCCGATTTACCAAAAGAAAAGCCTGATTCCTGATGGTCCTTTTGATATTTAAGATCAGGTGATGATGGGACATGAAAAGTTTAAACTTCAAAATTCAAGGGCCAGCCAGATAGCTTAATGGACTAAAGCACCAGCTAAGGCAGAGCGCAGGGGCTGGGGTTCGATTCCTGGCCTACGAGCCGTGCCCGCTCACCTGCACTGAGACTGCCATTGAGACTGGGTGTGGTGGCGTGTACCTATAAGCCCAGCGCTTGGGAGGCTGAAAACAGGAGATGCACTATGAGCCCTGTCTGTGTAATGAGGCCCTGTAGACCTTGCACTAAATTCATACAAATAAAATAAAATAAAATAAAGTTCAAAATTCACAAGAGGCTGTGAACCTTTCATGTAAAGAACTACATCCCTTGGGAATTCTAAAGCTTCAATATAATTCTGATGCTGTTGAGCAAAATTTTGTGACTTTCCCTGAAATAAAGAATTCCTTGAATGTGACCTTCCTAAAATAGTTGGGAAACTTTTATCACTCGGAGCAATTTTACCTTGACATTGGCAGGTGCAAGAGAAGTTGAGAGAGGTTATTTGGTAATAGCTAATGTGCTAGCTAAATAGCTAATACAGCATCCAGGAACAACTTGTGTACAAGGTAGAGAATATAGATAATGGGCCCGGCAGGATGGCTCAGTGGTCTAAAGTGCCTGCTTAGGAAAGCTTGGGCAGCTGCAGGGACCACAGTTCGATCCCCAGCACCACATGCTGCGCTAGCCCTGCCTTGAGGGCAGGCTGAACCAGCCATAAAAATAAACAAACAACAACAACAAAAAAGAAACCTTACCAAGAGTACAACAGCTCAATATGAGTTC
>PVJA010030874.1:0-25496 GCA_004027025.1 Myocastor coypus
AGAAAGAAAGAAAGAAAGAGAGAGAGAGAGAGAAAGAATAGGATGCAACTTCTTACCAGATACCTCACTCTCAGAAAGTACGTATGTGAGAAACAACTGGGACTTTCATTGCTTTGAGTAAAAATTAAATGTGATCCAACCATTCTCAAAAATAGTGTTATAATTTTATTGTCTTAAAACTAAACATATATTTGCTATGTGATTAAACAGTGCATTCAATTCCCATGTATTACCTAGCAGTAATTAAAGTACATGTTCTCTCTCTCTCTCTCTCTCTCTCTCTCTCTCTCTCTCTCTCTCTCTCTCTCTGGCTCAAAGTAGCCTTACATGTAATAGTCAAAACTACAGATAACAAAAATATTCACTACTGTATGAATAGATAAACAACTTATAAAATATCTATTCATCGGTAGAAAGCAATGTTTCATTGGCACACACTACAATATTTATGAGTCTCAAAGTATTTATCCCCAGTGCAAAATCACATAATTAAGTATACATTCTAAATGACTCCATTTATTTCAAATATTTGTAAAAATGTTTTAAAATTTTTAAACTTTAATGTAGTCAGAAAAATTAGATGTCTGTGTGGTGACAAAAGCTGAGGAAAGAATTGTGGACATGATTTAGGAAGAAGGTATGAAGGGAAGCTAGGGGAGATACGCACAGTCACCTTTTCATATTTTAGAGAAGGGTCTCTCTATATAAATACCGTACAAATATTGTATAGTCTGCCTAGTTTAAGAATTCAAAGGGAGGAATTAAAAAAAGAGAATTATAAAATTAAGAGAAGTTGGCAGAGCTTTTCACTAAGAGGCCCAGGCGTTTTGCGCAGCCTTCACCTGTCTTGCAGAGTGAGTTTCGGTTGCATCCCCTGTAACTACTGGTGCTGGAGCCTTCCCACAGGCCTCTTGGCCATTTGTATCTTTTTTTTGTGAAATGGTCTGCTGAAATATTTTGCTCATTTTTAAGTTGTGTTTTTGTCTTATTGAATTCTAGAATGTTATCTTTTCATGTAACAGTAAAAAACTTTAGAGGTCCAGCAGGATGGCTCAGTGGTCTAAAGTGCCTGCTTAAGAAAGCTTGGGCGGCTGCAGGGACCGCGGTTCGATCCCTGGAACCACATGCTGCGCCAGCCCTGCCCTCAGGGCAGGCTGAGCCGGCCCTAAAAATAAATAAACAAATAAACAAAAGTTCTGAAACAAGAAGAAAAAGAAAAAGAGTCCTTAAAAAGAAAAGAAAACTCTATATGCTGGTAAGAGAAAAAATAAAATAAAGTAAAATAAAATAAAGAAAAGGGTCTACAGGGTGTTCAGGGTCTGGCTACAAGATGAAACTCAGAGTGATCCGTCCATTTCCAGCCTTACAAGAGCTGAAGTTCCAGGTGCACATCATCACTCAGAGTCGCAATCGCTGACTCAGCTCACCCGAGGGCCTTGTTGTTCGGTAAATCTGGGGATCCAACCCCGGGCCTTGTGCCTGGTTGCAGATGCTTTAATCCGCTGAGCCATTTGGCCATTCCTGATACATTTGCTCCGTCAAGTGAAGCAATTCTTCGATATGTATATTCATATCAAATATGTCATATGATTATTTTAAATGCATGTGAAGCAGCATCTGTTCGTTATACTTCTATAGAGCCGTCTAATAATGAATGAATTGAGAACAGATGGAGAAATGGAAAGCGTAGGTTTCATGCTGTGTGTTGAGTAGACACTTTTGCCACGCGAAATTAAAGATGTTATTTACTGACGGTATGCTGAAAAAGTTGTAAAAAACTCCCCAAGTTTAAAGCAAGATGTGAAAGTTTGAAAATAATAGTTCTGGGAAACAGGATATTTAATTGACCTTAATTAATTCAATTTATTTGCTCAATTCAATATTAACTTAATAACAAAAAATGGAATGCCTGCATTTTTTAAATATTAGTTTTAATAGAACTGATATAGGGGCTGGGGAGATAGCTCCGTGGCACAAGTGCCTGCCTAGCAAGTGCAAGGTCGTGAGTTTGAACCTCAGTCCCACCAAAAAAAAAAAAAAAAAAAAAAAAAAAAAAAAAAAAAAAAAAAAAAAAAAAAAAAAAAAAAAAAAAAAAAAAAAAAAAAAAAAAAAAAAAAAAAAAAAAAAAAAAAAAAAAAAATAGAACTGATATAAGTAATGTTTCCTTATACTATCTATAAGTATCTTACGATAATATAAAATGTTTTCACAAACTAGTGAGTTGTTTGTATGGATTTTTCACCCAAGGCACACATGCCAACAATGGAGCTTGTTTGGACAGGATGAAAGAATTCCTTTGTTTTCTTTCCTCTCATTACTGGGAGGATTTTCTTAGTGACCTGGGAGCACTTGGTCCACTTATAGCTTAAGGGTATCTCTGTCCCATGAGCACTGATGGAGCCTGCCTGCTTCCCATCTGAACACATCCCACTAGCTCTCCTCAGCATGGTCATGTCACACTAGTCCTACCACTTAACAGTGTTTTCTGTGCCCCTGGGCATGCCAAGCCTACTGCCAGAGCACCTGGGCTCCTGACCAACGGTTATGGAGAGGAGCCTGGAAACAAAGTTTGAAGTACCTAACACCCAACTGTACTGCAGTGCCTCAGATACTACAGGCATATGGGCTAAGATAGGAAGTTCCATTCTTCATGTTTAAAGAGTCTTTTATAATCCTGCAGTCTTTCCTTGCTCAATCTCAAATAATCCATCATGGTGCTGAACCAAAGATGACTTCCATATCCCTAATGTCTCCAGAAGATGTACAGGAATGGTCTCATTGCCAGCATCTACATTGTTTTGAAGAATCTTTGTAGGACTCTCCTGTCCTGGAGCTATATGAGTCCTTCAGTTTTACGACTGTCCAGTCTTCTTTCTGAGTCCCCACCGCGGGAGTCTTCTCCTCCTGCACAGAGCTTCAATGGCTCTCATTTGCTCTTTGTCCTAATCGTATGCACTGAATTCCACTGTCTGTCTGATACCATTTATCCTTCCTTCCTTCCTTCTTTCCTTCCTTCTCTCCCTCCCTCCTCCCTTCCCTCCTTCCCTCTCTTGTCAGCATTTCATGTGGTACCAGGTAGTAAACACCAGGCCCTGCACTTGCCTAAACAGGAGCTTAGTCCCCTGAAATAGCTCATTAGCCCTCCATCTTTATTTTTTAAGAAAATATTATTGATGGGGCAAGGGAGGTAGCTCAGTAGAATAACTCTGGCCTTGCAAGCACAAGGTCCTGAGTTCAATCCCTGGTACTGAAAAAAAAAAAAAAAGAAAAAAGAAAAAAGAAAAAGCCCTGCATGTTTTACGTACTCAGGAGCGACCATCTTCATTCTTATAGAGAGTACAAGAAGCTACCATGCTTCTGTGTAAAGCCTTCTGATAATTGTCTTTTAACTACTGTATTCCAAGCCCTTTAGTATGGTCTTTCAAGACTTTTGCTGCCTCACTGAGCCAATCCCATCAATCTCCTCTCCCAATAGTTTGCCCAGAAAGTTCCTATAGCTAGTGCCTGAAAGCAACTGTGAAATTTAACAAAAAATTACATCATAGGTTTTGAATGGCTCATCATATCATTCCAAATCTTGGTGCTGGAAATAAACCAGTCAGGTTTTATTTTTCTTTAAATTTAATTTTATTTGGAAGAGTAAAAACAGAAGCAAAAACAAACAGAAAAAAATATATATATATGCTACAGATTTTCTTAACAGAAATAGCTAATTAACAATGGTTGTTATATTATCTATTTTTATCATCAAATTTGTTGCTCAGATTAACAGATATAACTACGCAAGATTGAGGAGATAACTGACACCTGCTTTCAGGAAATCTTAATCTTTTCTTGTCTTTTTTGTTTGAATTTTTTTTTTTTTTTTTTTTCTGTATTTCAGTGAAGGATCTACAGAGTTTCAGAGTTTCACTAGTAGATTGTACTCATAGTGATCTGCTTGTTTATAGCCTCCCAAGAGCAGGGATGACAGGCACATGCCACCAGACCCAGTATCAATTGCCTTCTCAGAGTGCCCCAGGGGTGGGGGTGGCACGGCAGGTCCAGGGATCAAACCCCTGGCCCCTGCACCTGCTTGCAGGCACTTTAATCTGCTGAGCTATTTAGCCAGCCCTGTTTTATTTTATTTTATTTTATTTTATTTTATTTTTAAATTTTTATTTATTTATTTATTTATTTTTCTTGTTTCAGAAGCTTTGTTTGTTTATTCACTCATTTTTATGGCCAGCTCAGCCCGCCCCAAGGACAGGGCTGGCTCAGAATGTGGTGCCGGGGATCGAACCGTGGTCCCTGAAGCCGCCCAAGCTTTCCCAAGCAGGCGCTTTAGACCACTGAGCCATCCCGCTGGGCCCCTTAATTTATTTTAAAGAGAGAATAATAATTGACAAAACATTAGAAGTGGTACACATTTAGAAGACCAAGACAAGAGGTATTCAACCACGGGTTTTGTATTACACATTGTTGTCGTCGATGTAATGGCTCAGATCGCAGATCACAGTTATCAGCATGCAGAGTTAGTCATGCTGAGAATTCTAAACATTCACTGCTATTTTGAAAAAACTGGAGCCGGGCCTGGTGTCGCACACCTGTAATCCCAGCACTTGGGAGGCTGAGGCAGGAGGATCGGTGTGAGTTCAAGAGCAGCCTGGGTTACAAAAGTGAGTTCAAGGTCAGCCTGAACTGCTTAGTGAGGCCCTGTCTCAAAAAAACAAACAAAAAAACCAAACAAACAAACAACAACAACAAAAAAAAACCACTTGACAGGCACTATGAGTACGACCATTTCAGCCATCCTGTATATGTATTTGCATGCTTTTTCTCCTTTCTTTTTCCCTGTCTTTTCTCCTTCCTCTCATTCTTGGTGTTTAATCCTTACGTTCATTTTCTATTTTACTCTATCTATTCCACCTTTCAGGTTTTATCTATTTTTCCACTTCTCACACTAGGAGCTCCCCTTCTCAACGGATTTCACTGTGCAGTAAGAACACTGAATCCTGGGGCCTTTTAATGCAAATTCTAGTGACCCCAGCACAAAACAAGGAAGAGAAAGGCTTTCTTCTTTTCTTTCAGTAAGATTTTCACTACCTCCTGTTTAATATTTTACACTTAAATCATATAACCTACTTTATAGGAGTCCACAATATGACTTGGAGTTGATGTAGTTTATTATATTTGGCACATTTCACCTAGTTTCACCCTGTGAAACTTGACAGCTCTTACTGTTCCAATTTTATAGATTAAGAACAAAATCATTATTGTGAACTATACTTTAGACATTGTATATTGTATATGATACAGCAAATATAAAAGTGTTTCAATGAATTCATGTAAATATTGTTACTTAATAGCAGTCAGAAATAAAAAGAAAAAGAAGGAAATAGCAGTCAAGAACAAAGTCTTACTATACTATTTTTGACATATATTTAATATATGAATATTATACATATATAATAACTGAGTGTCCTAGACTCTTATGTTAGTTTGATAAATATTATAGGTTGCATATTTATTTGTTATTAATATTCTTGATTAGAATTGTCCTTAATAAACCTAATTCTGAATAGTATTGGGGTGGATCAGAAAAGTTTCAAAGTCTCAGAGAGTCAACCAAGGACATAGCAACTGAAAATTTCCTGTGAACACATCAGTAAGTTTTAGAAAACAAAACTAAGAAAAAAAGAGTAGAAAAATTTTTTTAAAAAGCTACTAGTGCCACCATTGATACCTATAGCTGAATTGTACCCTTAGTAGCTGTCATATCAATGTCTTCAAATCATTTGGAAAGTAATCCTCCTCTCCTCTTTCTCATTATGAGCCAAAAGAACAACACGGACTGTGATGACAGCCCTCAGAAGAAGGCGTGAGCAGAGAGCGAGGGTGGAGCACTGTTAGGACTTGTAACCAGGGGATTCCAGGCACGTAATTTAAGCGGTGGCGCCCAAACTCCTAAAATGCTTTTAACTACCTATGGAACCTGGTGCAGATCAAGTGGCAGTGATACAAGTGAAATACATACAAATTTGTTTAGGAAAATAATTTTCTCATTTGAACATAGAATCAATAAATGTAACACTTAAATCATGTTTGCTTAGTCTAATAAATATTGTGTTAGTTCTTTTGGGGGCATTCTTCAGGGTGCTGAGATTAAACTCAGGGCCTGGTGTTTGCTAAGCACACATTGCTCCAGTAAGCCACAAATATTCTGAAGTCACTTGGGGCTTAGTCATAGAACTTTTATACAGCTGTTGCTTTGTTTGTTTGTTTGTTTTGTTTTTGTCTTTTTGAGACAGGGTCTTGCTATGCAGTTCAGGCTGGCCTGGAGCTCACTTTTATAGCCCAGGTTGGTCTCGAACTCATACTGATCACCAATCCTCCTGCCTCAGCCTCTCAAGCTCTGGGATTACAAGCGTGTACCGCCATACCTGGCCCTGTTGCATTTTTTTTTTTTTTTTACATCTGCATTAGAAAATTGGTTTCCTTATAATGTGAACCAGATATATTCCCATAAGTGAAGAATACAGTGACTGCTTACTACACATTTATTTGTTAGCCTTCTGGAGCCTGGAAGTTCAGCGTCAAGGGACCTGAAGATTAGATTCTGGGCAAAGGGTCTTTTCCTAGTTTTGCAGTGTCTACTTCTTTTGTATACACAGAGGTAGAGCTCTGAGGTAATGGTACCTCTTCCTCTTTTTCATATTCAATTTTTAATTTATTTTTACTGATCCATAAAAGAACATTTTTCCACACTAATGGATAATGAGATGATATTTGGATGTATGTATAAATTTTTATTTGCAAATTGAATTTATTGGGAACAGGGATTCATCAATTGCAATGTTATTGAATTTGAAAACAATTTGAGAAATGTATAAGAACAAAATCATCTGTATATCATGCTGTTGGGTTAAACACCATCTTTGTAGATGTTTCTCTCTCTCTCTCTCTCTCTTTCTTTCTTTCTTTCTTTCTTACTTCTTCATGGGGAAAACATTCAGAACACCTTCTTCCCGGCTTTTGAGGCACACAGCAGTCATCCACCCTGCAGTCACATGCTAGGTCCTTGCTCTTATCAAACCACAGCTTAGGCCTGCCTGCAGCCAGCTGTCCCCACACTCTCCTAACCACTACCGTATTCCCTTTCAATAACACCAATTATATAATCCTCATATAAGCAAGATTCGCTCTGAACAACTATGAAGACAACAGTATGCATTGTATGATTATCGTGGCTATCCTGTAGATGTGTTTTTAAACTGTCTCATTGCTATTTCTTTCTAATTGAAATAAAAAAATAAGCAAGATTCGCATGGTTCTCATCTTTCTGGGACAGACTCATTTCATTTAGCACAGCTGTTTCCAGTTCCATCCATGTTGTCCTGCCCAACAATGTTTCCTCTTATTTTATGGCTGAATAGTATTCCATGGTGTATACCCACCACATTTTACCCAGTAATCAATCCAAGCTTAACAGATTGTTTCCATTTGTTAACTGTGTCAATGGTGCTGCATTTAAATATGCAAATGAAGATATATCTCCACACATTTTTCTGGCTGTCTATCTATACAGAAGGCAGAATTGCTAGACCATACGGTAACTGTATTTGTAATATTTAAATAAGCCTTCATACACTTTTCCCACAGTCACTGCCTTCCATTTCTTATAAGGACACCAGGCTTAGGATTAGGATCACCTTTGTGACTTCCTTCAACTTTACCTCTTTCATGGCTCTGTCTCCAAGCCCTGTCATAGTGAGGAATGCATTTTCATTGTAGACATTTCAGCCACAGTGATATGCAATGTAAGGAGTCGGTGGTGAAGCATCTGAGAAGGAGAGGCAAGATTTGCCTAGACCAAGACCTCAGTCCCACTCTACTTGCTCGTTGTAGCTGACACTTGGGACATGACTTAGTCCCTTGGCCTCATTTCCACAGTTGGAAAACCAGCAGTGTCATAGGCATCTTTTAGCTGTGCTATCAAAATTAAATGATGATGCGCATAACAATTTTCTTAAACCTATTGTTCAATTACTGTTCATTGTATTCCGAGGCACACTTCTGCAGGGTGAGGCTAACTTGTGTGCTTACCACTGTCCTGTGGAATATAATATGCTTAACATACCACATGCACATTACACTACTTAATTTTATTCTCAAATTAGAATAAGGAGAAGATGAGGCTCTCAGTCACCACCAAGGAATTGGAGAAGCGCATATTTTGGAGCTACAAACTAGGCTTATTTTTTAAAAATGGGATTGGACATAGCTCAGGGGATCAAAGCACCTGCTTAGGCAGACACAGGGGCCTGTGGTTTGATCTGTGTCCTGCTGTGCTGGTCCCGCCCCCAGGACATATTGAGAGGGCGAGTAAGAGTGGGCATGGTGGCATGCGCCTGTCATCCCAGCACTTGGTGGTCTGAAAAACAGGAGGATCACTACGAGTCTGACCTGTGGAGTGAGACATTGTTGACCCTGTACTAAATACATAAAAATAAATAAATATTTAAAAAGTAAAAGTGTTTGCGGTTTTTACAATTATGCATAAAAAGTCAAGTCCATTCTAGATTGTTCATTGTGCTATTCCAGGAAAACCCACCTGATATTTTGTTCAAGTAATAGATACCAAAGACTATATTCTTTATCTTAGGTAGAATACAGCCTTTTCTCTACAGCAAAATTGTTTCTTAATTTTGGTGTCTGTGATATTAAGCAGTATACCCATAGTGAAGACTGAGCTGTTGCTAACTTTATGGAGCAAAAAAACAGCGAAAGGAATGCTTTTCCACATCCCAAAATAAAATATAATCTAAAGTCAACCTTGGGGCCCAGCAGGATGGCTCACTGGTGTAAAGCGCCTGCTTAGGAAAGCTTGGGCGGGTGCAGGGACCACGGTTCGATCCCTGGCACCACGTGCTGCGCTAGCCCTGACTCAGGGTAGTCTAAACCAGCCATGAAAATGAATAAATAAACATAAGTTCTGAAACAAGATAAAATAAAATAAAAATTTTAAAAATAAAAATAAAAGTCAACCTTAGATAAATATTTTGAAAGACACATATGCAAATGCATTGGGAAGTGCTAAAGGGTAAAAAGCAGAGTTATCAAAAAAAATTTAGGACTCGGGGCAAATTTAATGGGACAATTATAAGATATCATGAATAGACGAAAATGTCCCCAAATGAAAATGCTCTGTTAGACAACAGGAAGTGTTTCCACTTTATCTTCAGGCAAGTCTTGCCTTTTTCTTTATGTCCACGCAGGTTTTCTGTGTGTATTCTCACAGCTTCATCGCTGTGTTTATTCTGTTGCCCCGAAATCAGAGGAACCTGACAGGAGTCCCGTGACCCCCACAGTGCTGCAGTCCGTGTGCCGCAGCGCTGCAGGTCCTCTTGAAGGCAGGTGGGCGCCAACAGCTCCTCCAGGCGAGGAGGTCGCGGTCCCTCCTTGTTCTCTGCTGGCCACATTCCAGACCAACACTAGTAGTGGCAGAGCCAGCACAGGAGGCAGGGCCAGCTCTTCTCTTTGATTTTACTTTTCAACTCCCTCAGCTCCTCAGTCCTCTTCTCTGCACACTATGGGAAATTCCTGTTACACTAGGCTGTATCTGAAATTCCAATTAAAATCTTACTTTTCACATTGTAATTTCTCTAAGTATATTGCACTCCTCATCAAATCTACCCTACTGGGGCCAGGCAGGATGGCTCAGTGGTCTAAAGCCCCTGCTTGGGAAAGCTTGGACAGCTTCAGGGACCATGGTTCAATCCCTGGCACCACATGCTGTGCTACCCTGCCCTAGGGGCGGGCTGAGCCGGCCATAAAAATGAGGGAATAAACAAATAGAGGTTCTGAAGCAAGAAAAAAATAAATAAATAAAATTTAAAAAAAAAAAAAATCTACCCTACTTTGTGCGTACATTTCCATTTCACTAACTGCCAAAAACAAACCTTGCCCCAGGATCAGAAACCCCTGAGCACTGCGCTTTCTCCTCCCGCCCTCCTCACACATTTATTTCTTGTCTCTCCTTTCCTAACTTGGCTGTGCACACATAAAGAAAGGGAAAAGAAAATATTTGAACTTGTTAACATGCAAATATTTATCATACAGAACTTATTATGGTTTGACACTCACTTCTGTCACATCGAAGTACATTAACACACTGTGAGTTTGTGTACTGGTGTTGAATAACACTGCAGGAAATGCGAGCAAATACCTGTGATCGCACTGATTTACACAGGGCCTGCTCCTCGGCCCGACTCCATTTGCTCACCAGTTAAAGCACAAGAGAGCTGGTGGGGAGGGAACCATTTCCCTTCAACAGTTCACCCAGAAAGGATGGAGGAATGAGCATCCTGAAAGTGTCACCTTGGGCGTTTCAGATGCATGCCAGGACATCTACAGGAAGGCAAAGGCAGCACAGTAAGATAATTGGCAGGAAGTCCACTTGCTAAGTAGGGTGTTCGTTATCCGGGGCATGTGCCTCATTCTTTTCTTCTAGCTTGGCCATCAAACTTGAGCTTGGCCTCCTGAGATTAGTGCCTGTAGTTCTGTAGACATATTATTTACAAGTTAAATTTCACACTGAGCACCCCAAGTTATTTGATATACATGACTTGAATAAGGAAAGGCATGCTTCAGTCTTATGTCTCATGAAGGTCATCAGGTATTGTTCTATAGCAGTTGACATCTTAATTGTGCAGGTACGGCTTTTCCTTAGAATTTAGCAAACTGGAGAAAGGGAAAGGAAGTGAAATGAGTAGCCCCTTGACGGGGAAAAGACATATGCTTGGAGGCGTTGGAGGCCAAGAACTTAAGTAGCAAGTGAGTGTTTGGAAACAATACTTTCACATTATGTTCACCATTGCCCAGGAAAAGAAGGCAGTTTAGGATACTGGAAGACAGAAACACTGTGAAGGCACTTAGAGACATCCACCAAAGGGCTGAACTTCTTCAATCAAGAAAACATAATTCAAGCAGCAAATGAAATATAACCTTACTTTGTAGTTCTGGTCATTTTGATCCAGCGAATCCAAGTTACTTGTGTACGTAGATCAAAACTGGAAAGGCTGGTAGAGCTAGCCACACAAAGAGGCCTTTTTGTCTGAGAAAAGCTATGAAGGAAAGGAACAGAAATGAGACAGAATGCCAATATTCAGCTTGGGTTTGAAAGTTGGTAAAGCCTTTGATTTGTTAGGTGGTGTTGGAAAGAATTTGTTCAACCACATACCGAGATAATTATAATACGTATCTGAGGTGCTCAGAAAGTACAATCGGAAAAATACGTGGTGTATGGGGCACATTCGACTGTGAAGGAATTTTCCTTACTTTGTTGACTATACTTCAACTTTCTGTAAAACTGAAATCTCCCATTATACCAGGTAGAAAGGTCAAAGGAATGAGACGAACCTAGACAACAGAAGAAAACATTCCCCAAAACTAGAAGAAATGTTTGATTGGCCTATAAGAAGTAATAATGCCTGAAAAGATGGACACATTTAACCTGATTTAAAGATCATGTAATGTATGTGAATCCTGAAAATACAACTGATATTTCTGTTATGGTTAGTATGTAGTTGTCCCCCCGAAAGTCTCATGTACATCTCTTTCTGCAGAAGGCATTTTAGTCCATCCATAAGAGTTTCCAAAGTCCCAACAGTTTCAGCATTGCTGAAAAGTCCGAGTCACAAGATTCCTCCAAGATCCAAGGCAAACTCGAAACTGTGAACCCCTACACAAATTAGAAATTAAATACATCGATCATTCAAAGGCAGAAGATAAACATTTGCCATTCCAAAAGGTATACATAGGAGAATACAAAACCACTGGGGCAAAAACAAGTCAAAAATCCAGCAGTGCAAACATTAAGTCCTATAGTTCGATGCGGAATATTTGAAGCAATCTGTGGCAAATCGTGAGCTCCATATGGCTCCACCTGTAGGACACTTCTGGTGGTTGCAGCTCCCATAGCTTCTCTGTTAGGCTGGGTTTGCTCCTTCTTTGCAGTTTTCCTTAGATGTCCCATGTTCCTGGCTTTTCCAAACTTCTGGGGTTTCCACGGAGTAGGCCTGTCACTCACAGATTCAACCATTGCCCTTCCTGGGGCACACCACCTGACCTCCCAAGCCATCTTCTGCAATCTAGGTGGAAGCCTTCTTAACCTCAGAATGCCTGTATTCTGCAGGCATCTAAAACCAACGCCATGTGGATAATGCCAAGGTCTGTAGCCAGCTGGCACAATAGCCAGACTTCCTTCTCTCTTAGCTATAGGGATTGAGTGCCAAGATTTCTGAGCAATCTGACCCTGATTCTGAGAAGCAAATTCTCTATGCAGTGTCATTCTGTAATCTGGTGTTCCCACCACTTCCATTCTGGAGCCTGGTGTGTCCGATGCCTCCATTCTGGAACACAGGGTTCTGTGGCTTTCTTCTCAAAGCAAAGTCCCTCACCCTTATGATTCTGAAGCTGCAGAGTGAGAACCTGCCCTCAGGGCATCTTTTTTATTCTCCTGTTTCTTCTGGAGCAATGGAGAGCTCAGCTCCACCTTTGCAGTCCACAGCCTCCCGGTCTCTTTCTTTCTGGCTAAACTCACAACATTTTAAATCATTCTGCTGGGCTTCTTGCTTGTCATTCGCAACATATATTTGGCTAGAGCCCCCAGCAATAACCAGGTCACTGCCCCAGTATTCGACTACTTTGAAATTTCCTTTGAAAGATTAATTAGTCCTCCATGTTTATTTTCCGTCTCAGGCAAAGTCTCTGAACACGGGCAAAATTCGAACAGACTTTGGGCCAGGCCAAAACACCAATGCTCTGTTGTCCAACAGCCAGTGAAGTCCTTCTTTCCAGCAGAAACCACCCGCACCTGGCTTTTACAGTTCAGCTTTCTATCAATCTTCTGGTCTGAGTTCTGACCAAAGTCTCCCCTACAGAAATATCAAAACTGTTCCAGCACTTTGCTCATAGGCGACATCTCCAGACCTTTCCTATTCCTTCCCATAAGCTATTCCCAAAAGCTTGTAATCCACATCGTCTGGTTTAGCCATAGCAATGACCCCCACCCTCCTGATAGCAAATGTCCAGGGGTGGAACGTTATTGTTTGTATGCAGTTGTCCTCCCAAATCATAGGGCTGTCAAGCACATGTCTTGAGTGATGAGGTCAAAGGACTAGGACGAGGCTTGAGGGGCATGTCCAAGAGAGGCGAGAACCATTAAGCTGACGGCAGGCGCTGTCAGAGGAGTTAACTCCCCTCCCCCAAGTGGCAGTCTCTTGGAGGTATGGAGATCATTCTGGACATGGCAGCACCCCAGCCTTTCCTCCAGGCACTATAAAGTGGAGGCAATATCGTGAAACCTCCAGCAACGGTGAGCTAAAGAAATCTATGCTCCCCAACCTGGTATTTGTCTAGTATTTGTTTCAGCAACCACAGAACAGTAACTAAGACAATTTCTAAGATTTTTAAAGCTTGATCTGAATTCTCACTACATTTTAGATGTCAAGCAAAACATCATGAAATATAATGACCTCACCTTCTCTATTCTCTGGAGTTTGCAATTATGACTGCAAATAATGACGGTGGTGATGATGCTATTGTGATATACAGATAGATAGATAGATAGATAGATAGATAGATAGATAGATAGACAGACAGACAGATATATAGATATAGATATAGATATAGATATATATTTCCATGTTGAAAGATGGCATAATAAACTTCCACGTAGTCCAATTGAAACTCAACATTAATATGGAGAAAGTTCACATCCCAATGATACTTAGTCTTCCTTTTGATCTGCATTAATGAATGCCAGTTCTTACTTTCCGTTTGTTTAAGTAAGTTTCTCAGTAGCTAGGGGCTACTAAAAATTTCAGTGGGATGGTGCATCTTCGTGCGGAAATTTCTTGAAAAATATATTCTTTGTTATCTCTATTCCTTGAATTCAGGAACTAGCACCTCTACGTATTATGTCAACTTAATTAGCTCTTGCATCCAGAAATGTTTCCTTCAAGTAGTTTAACAGTTTTTTCAAATACTTCTCAAGTTACTTTCTTGTTATCTCAAGCAGAGCTCTTTATTTTTCTTTCTCCTTCTCATTTTTCTCTCCCCTCCCTCTATTTTCTTCATTTCTCTCTTATTTTAAACATTTTGTTTCTGTTCTTTGGCATTTTCAAGTCACCTTTTATAGCGAGTTGAACTTCTGGCATAGAATTATATTTCTAAAATTTCCCTGAATGCTATTACTAGTTTTGTCTCTATACTTTTGCTATTTCTCTATAGTTGGTTGTATTGAACTAAGCAGAAGTATATTTTCTGCTATTTCTTTTCAAAGCCTTGAAATATTTTTGTCTTGTGTGTTTCTGTATGTAAAAATTTTACAATATTTGTCTTTCTGGTTTTGATCACCATTTTTAAAACATACATAATTCCCATTTTCTATGAGCTTCTTGAAATTTTTCAATGTCTTTTCAATTCTTGCTGAAAAATGTGTTGCTAATATCAGCCTCTGAACCTACATTTTCATATCATTTATCCTGTATCTAAAATTTCTACCACAGGGGCCCAGCGGGATGGCTCAGTGGTCCAAAGCGCCTGCTTGGGAAAGCTTGGTCGGCTTCAGGGACCGCGGTTCAATCCCCAGCACCACATGCTGCGCCAGCCCTGCCCTCGAGGTGGGCTGAGCCAGCCATAAAAATGAGTGAATAAACAAAGGTTCTAAAACAAGAAAAGAATAAATAAAATAAAATAATTTTTAAAATACCATTATAAAAATAAATAAATAAAATAAAATTTCTACCACAATGTCTTTCTGCAGTGTCATGAATAAATTTATATATTGGTTCACTACTTTTCAATTTCATTTTGAAAGCCTACTGTTTTCTTATTTTCTTTATTTTATATGTTATTCACTAGGCTCGTCCTGAAACATTTGTTTAATTTCTGCATTTTGTATTTAATCATTGCTGAGGTTTCTTTGTTTTTCTTGATCATTTTGACACAATGTCAGATGAGAACAGATCAGTGACCCCATTGCTGGCTATGTCATCCTAATTTATTATTTGATTATATCTAATTTGCAATTTTATCCTTAAAAGCTTGTGTTCAGAGAGAGAGATGTTCTCAATTTTGCTTTCTTTTCTTTTACTCTTTCTTTCTCTTCCTCCACTCGGGTTTGCTGTCTTCTGTACTTTGGTTTTGCAAGGCTGCATGTCAGTGATGCGGAACAGCTTTCCAGAGGTGAGTTCTTCCAAATGTCCTGACTCTGGCCTGGTTTTCTGGCCCCTGAAAGTGTGTCTAGACCCCTGTCCCTCATTAAGTAACAGCTCTTAGAAACTACACACTCCACAATGTGTATGTCAACACCTCTTGACAATTTTTCTTTAATAAGTAGAAAGTAACTCATGAAAATGTAAGTTTAATCATTAAAAATCATCACGATTATTATTTACCAGAGAAACAAAGAATAAAAGACAATTTAATCTAAGTGATATTACCAAATTAAGTTATTTAATTAATGACTATAATATCCATGTCAGTTAATGATTACAGGTTACCGAAGGTAAGAAATTATCTCTTTGGGCTATGAGACATTTGTAACTGTATCAATTAGAATACTAGGCAACTCAAGACTCTTTTGACGCTAATCAGATAATGACATTTCCAACGCAGAGTGGTAGGGAATGGTCCTGGGGCAGCGGGACACTGGGCAGGGGCAGCAAGGCCTGGGGGACAGGCATGAGTGGGCGATCACAAGATTCCATGACACCTGCACAGAACAGTTCCAAAGCCCTGCTGGTGAACGTTTCATGAGAACTCATGCAGAGCTCGGACAGTGTAATGTAGACCTGACGTCAGCTGGAGGGGTGGGTGGTACAGAAAAGACAACGTTGCGCTGTTGTCTTCCATTGCGCCTTGCACTCGTCTCTATCATGTCCTCATTGTCTTGTTTTTATTGGCTCAGATGTGTTCTGCAGCACCTGTTCCTTTTGCTCTTTAATAAATGTAAAACATACTGTTTTTGCTTATCTTGACTAATGCTATGTTCAGGACAAAAAAGAACCTAGAAACCACCTCAAAAAGGAGGCTTAAAACTCAGTATTTAGTGTTTATGAAAAATTCTTAGTGACATTTCCCACCTTTGATGCCATAGAATGTCCTAAGGATCTGAGAATATTTGAAATATTTCGTTTCCTCTTTACTAAGAAAATTCAGCACTCAGTGCTTAGATACCTGTTCCATCAAGTCTGGACCAAATTCAGACACTGCCTTCCCCTTGCCCAGAAAGAACGGATAGTACTCAGCTTTGACTCGGCTCAGAGAGAAGGTCCCTGCCCAGCCGGGGGTGTGGACCCTTCTTGTTTTCCTTTTTCTTCTTTTCCTGCTTTGTACTGGGGGTTATGTTTCTGAACACAGAATTTTACTCCCCTGCCTGGTTTGTAGCATTGCTATTGAGAAATTAACAGTGATTCCACCCTCACTCTGAGGAATGTGTGGACTTTATGCCCTGTAGGAACGACAGGCAGAGTCTGCTACATGCTACACTGTGCCAGTTGCCGGTTGGCGTTCTACACAGGTGAACAGCCACGGGCCTCAGAAGGTCCGGTGTCATCCAGAGCCACTTTTCCTCATGCCTTTCTCAAACACCGAAGGGCAGACTTCAGCCCGACCTCCTGCCAATTTGCAGGGGATCAGTGTGTTCTAAGAAATCAATTCCCAGTCTGCCTGCCTGTGCTTTCGCCACCCTTCTGTCTTCGCGATGAAGCACTCTCCTCTTTCCCACTTGCTCTATTCCATAACAGCAGTCTGACTTTTTCTCTTACGTGTAAACAGAGGATAAACCCGCATGCCACATGCACTCTGAAGTGTTTTACTGTGACATTTTCACTCTGTCACCTCCCTCTCCCTGTCTGCATTCCCCCCCTACTGCAAGTTACCTTATGGCATTTTCCCTCTTTGCCTGCACTATTTGCTCTGAAGAGAGCCCGGGCTCACAGAGTATTTGACATTTGAACTGAGGGAATCCTCAACTCTTGCAAACTAACGCCAGAGATGATAAAACACCCAGCTACCCAATGGAGCTTCTTCCATCAAGAGCTCCATCCACTCAACCTCCATAGCAGACAGAGCTCATCTCTCCCCTTGGTGTTGCGTTGATGAGATCATCCCTAAAGACGTAAGTGGAGGTCCAGCTATGATTGTTTTCCACCACAGAACATTTTGTTTAACAACTTTCTTGTACCTCTTAAAGACTTCTATCTCTGAGTATACAATTTCACTCATTTATGCAGGGAGTTAATGGAAGTATTTCAAAATACAGTGTTGGGAGCTCTCTAGTACTTAAATGAGTTCATAGATTGCTACTAACCTCCTTCCCTAGGTCCACTTGTAGTTAGACTGTGCATAAACACGAGTCATGCGGTGCAGTGCTGAGAAGCCTGCTCCATCCTCCACATAGCGACACAGAAGCAATCAGAAGAGTGACTCTCGCTAAGCAAACACTTTCAGTGGATCTCAGTATTAACTGCCCTGCAATTTAAATTTTTTGTCAGGGTAATGAAGAAATACACATTATCTCCATTATAAAGGTGAGGGGAGCATATGTAGAAATGTTAAATAACTTCCTAAAAATTTCATAGACTTTCATGTTGTTGAAACAATATAAACACAGGTCTCTGTCCCCAGATAATTAGAATGATATTATATTTACTTTGGTACAGATCTCCAAAGGAGGAAATGTAAAGCAGAGGGGACCTTTTTTTTTTTTTTTTTTTTTTTTTTTTACTGTGCCCCAGGCTTCTTTATTTAAAATCAAAGTGATGAGGGGATCAAATCAAGAGCAAGAGCGTAACTGAACTCCGGCTTCCCTCCGACTGGCTCCCCCCAGTTCCCTGCCCCCACCCTCTGTGCTTCTAATCGCCGCTTTAGTGAATGAAGAACTTAGCCCCAAAGCCCTGCTGGGTCCCAGCTCCTTCCCAGCTCCTCCCCACCCCTGCCTGACGCCCCTGGAGGGATAGTGTCGCCTCAGCCTCAGTTGGAGTGCATGGGAGAGCCCAGGGTGGTGACAGGCACCAAGGGAAAGGGTTCCCCCTCTGGAAACGGGACAGAGGAGTACAGCGTGGTGAAGGGGGGACTTCCATAGCCTGGGGTACCAAAGGGGTGCCCTGGGGCCAGCGGAAAGGACACAGGGGCCCCTGGGAAAGGCGACCGCGCAGCCTCATACTCCTCGCGCTGGGCAGAGTCGCTGCCCGATCGCTTGCCTTCTGGCGCCGGTTGCAGAACCACACTCGGACCGCGTCCTTCTCCAGCCCGGCTGCTGCGCGATGCGGCCGATCCGCTGCAGCGTGGGCTTCGGGCACTGCAGGAGCGAGTTCTCCAGGGTGCCTCTCACCTGGTCCTCAGTGCGCGTCCGCTTGCGCTTGCGGGCCTGCAGGAGGCTGCCCGTCTGGCGTCTCTCCGGCAGGTTCTCGTTGTTGTCCGCCTCCTCCACCCGCCTCTGCAGCAGGGCCCGCAGCTTGCACATGTGCTTGAAGCTGAGCTGCAGGGCCTCGAAGCGGCAGATGGTCGTCCGGCTGAACACCTTCCCAGAGGTAGCACCCAGCGTGAGCCCCACATCGGCCTGAGTGTACCCCAGGGTGACCCTCTTTTGCTTCAACAGCTTGGCAAACTGCCCCAGTTCTTTCTGCAGGGCGCTGATGTCCTGGGACTCCTCGCGGTTTCGCTCCAGCTTCTCCTTCTCTACCTTCACCATAACAGGGTGGGAGGCGCAGGGCTGGGGGAGGTCTCAGAGGGGACCTTAAAAGTAATGCCACTCACTTTACAGTGAGCTGAAGTTTAAAGCTGTGAAATTGAATTTTTTTTTTTTTTCTTTTTTACTTTTTGGCCTAAGGTCACCTACACAAAAACAGCAAATCCAGGAAGAAAAGGTTAATTTCCCGATGTCACCTTCAGTGCTGCTGCTGGCCAGGGTGCTCCTTCGCTGTGGGGGGTCAGCTGCCTCCTTTAGAACCAAGGTCGTCACCGCTAACTCATACTTTCCTTGCAAGCTCCTTACAGCCCTTGCACTGCCAAGGGCCCCCTTTGATTTCTGGAACCCAGGAACTACCAAAGGAACTACCGTGAGGCCCTACACCCAACTTCTTTTGCAAGGGATAGTGTAAGTGGGACGACCTGAAACCAGGCCAGAAGGGAAACTTCAAACAGGACCGCAGAGCTCACAGAGAGAAGCAGAAAATCGTCTCCTGCGATCAAGGCTGCGGTGTTGGCAGTGGTGCACTCATCAGACAGCACTTTGAGTTGAAAGCAGCGGGATGTGCCCTCCCTGTGAGCACAGTGCAGCAGTCCAGGCACTTCCTGCTAATTCACTGGAAGTGGGTGCCCGGTGTGAACGTGCTGACCTTGGCTACCGCTGTCCTCTTAGCAGTTTCCGCATCTAGGTGGGGCCTGCCATCGCAGCCCGCGCTTTGCACTAACTTCCTTATTCTTTCTAAGCTCGCAAGTTCCAGGATCACACAATGAATGACTTCACATCCCAAGCTAATTGAAGGAAAGCATCTCCTGTCATCCAACATGGCGTCACCTCGCTTCGCCCCACGTCTGACCAGCACACATACATTCTTCGCTATGAGCAAATCTCACCGCTTGTATTTTCCTAAGACCAATAGACTATTCAACAGGGATGCTAACTTTAATTCTTGTTAGAATTAAATTGGTTAGAGTATTAACCCTAATAGTCAAACTGTTGGGTTTGAAACGGTGCCATTCAAAATGACTTAAATTTATTCTGCCCTGTTTGCCATTCTCTTCCTTTATTGTTTGATATGGGAACGATGTTTCCCATGCCACTCATGGGCACCTCTTTTCATGGGTTCAGGACTTGGATATTGGTATCTTATCCAATTCTCTAAGCTGTCATTCCAATGCCTTCTGGTATTCAAGTACCTCAAAATAGAACCATATGTTCTCTTGAAGCAATCCCTTGTTTACACCCCCAAATATAGACCATTATCAAATCTGACAAATTAATTTTTGAAAACAGAAGAGATACTTAGATTTTTCCTCTGATTTACATCTCTCTAAGCACTCTCTTGGTCTAACAATAGATGTATTAATGCCAGTAAGATATTAAGATGACGTAGTATGTGAGAGACACTGTGCTTCTCAGAACCTTGGCAACTTGAGGGCTGGCCAGATAGCTCAATGGACTAAAGTGCCTGCTTAGGCAGGCACAGGGACTAGGGTTTGATCCCTGGGCCTGCCCCCAGAGCACGCTGAGATGGCAACTGAGACTGGGTATGGTAGCACTCACCTGTAATCGCACCACTTGGGTGGCTGAAAACAGGAGAATCACTAGGAGTCCAATGTGTCGTGAGACCCTGTCCTAAAGTATAGTACTAATAGTAGTAATAATAATAACAATAATAATAATAGCTAATATATCACAGAAAAAAATCTGAGCTCAGAGAGGTCAAGGGTCTCTCACTCATCCACAGGCAAAGGTGAGCAATGATTCTCCCCATATATATCGGGCTTGAATTCTTATATTCTCCAAAAGATTACCAAGCCTCGAAAGGTCTGGCTCTATTGTGTGCATCTGCAATAAAATGAACTTCATTTATTTTCTCAAGAAAGAACCTGCTGTTACTGTGGGACAGCACAATATATGTGAAGACTAGGATCTAAAAGTAGGAGCAAATTTGTGACTAGGGCAATCATATAAAAATCAGTATCCAGACAGGCTTAGCAAGGGGAAAAAGTGGGAGCCTGTAGGTCAATAATTATGAATACACTGCTTCAACTTGCACACAGGGCAGAAAGTCTCTGGTCATTATTTCCAGTGTTCCAGTGCCTAACAAAAGCTAAAACCTATGTCAGGCTAGTTGACTGGCAGAGGGTCCTGGCAAGGCATTGACTGGATGAACAACGTACCACCTATAAGGTGGATGAACATCATGGCTTTATCTTCAGACATTATAGAACAAAGATTCTTTTCTAGGCAGGCCAGTTTCTAGACCTCCCACTTATTATGTATGCCAGCTTTCCTTCTTCACTGAAAACAAGCACTGTCTTCTTGGTCACGGTCAGGAAGAGCAGACACGCTTTGTGCCTCTGCCAGACAGCAGAGGTTTTATTCCATTTCTGAGGATGCCTTCAGATCCCTCCAGGCTGGCCCACACAGCAGGAGAAATTGTGGGATGAACAAAGACGAAATCCAATTGTTTTAGGAAGCTGAGGGTGTGTGAAGAGCAGAGGCTGCAAGGCTAGAGCTACGGGTTCTGTGTAATTCAGCACAGATGCTCCTGGATTGGGCTGTTTTCATGACTGATTTAGAGCTCAAACTGTGAAGTGAGAAAGAAATACATTTTTCCCTAACAGATCAGAAGGAACGTGAAAAGAAAACCCATTCTTTACCTACAAGAGGTGCATAAGGAGAGCCAGCAGGGGTGGATGTGCGTCAATAAGACAGATTTGAATGCTTAGGTAAGAAAAAAAAAATAAACTGATGGTTTGATGTGAAGGGCGATTTTTATATCATTTCCCAGCTCACAGAAGAGGAGAAAAGGTTTGTGTCTTCACAGAAACACAGAAGATGGCCTCAATTCCACTTCTATGTTCCTGTCCTGGTCAATGACATTCCTACCCCTGAAGGGAGGGGCTAAGCCCAGCCCAAAAGCTGGTTGTCAAAACTCTGCTGTTGGCCAGCCCTTTTAAATCAGAGATATAGAGCCCCACAGTTAATTGATGGTGGGCCAGTAAGGCATCAGAAATAATTGAAATAGTATTCACAATTATGAGCTGAAATGAATACATACATTTTAAGAGAGAGAAGTTTCAAACATTTAATTTCTCCAAGAAGACTGAATCCCCAAATTTTGAAAATACACTCATTTTAGTACCAGTCAGACATTATTATTTTACTATGGTTCTTATCACCCTAATGTGGGTTATCAACATGTACCTCAAGTCCCTTTAGATTGAACCCAGGGACTTCTCACTCAGCTATATCTCTAACTCTTATTTTTATTTTAACTTTTAAAATGTGAGACTCTCCAACTCACCTGTGTAGCCTCAGATAGACTCCAGTTTATACTCCTCATATTTTTCCTGCCTCAGCCTCTCAGATTGCTGGAGTTAATGCACAGTATCTAGCTTGACACTTGCATCCTAAGCCAGCAATATGGGAACTAACCCTGTAACTCACAATTCTTTAAAGAACAGCCTTGACAGGGTTGGGGAAATGGCTGAGTGGTCTAAGTGCCTGCCAGCAAGTTCAAGGACCCGGATTCAATCCCTGTTACTGTATGCCATGCCAGTACTGAGTTGACCACCAAAATCAGGTGTGGTGGTACACTGCTGTAATCCCAGCGCTGGGAAGGTAGAAAACAGAATCATTATGAGTTTGAGCTGCATACCAAGACCCTATAGCAAACAAATACATAAACAAACAAATAAGCAAACAAAGATTTAAAAATAGAAAATAAAGAGAACAACAGTCTTGGTTTCACCTGGGACTTGTACTACAGAAGTCACAAAAGCAGGTGTACCTTGTTCACTCTGACTGATGGTGCTTACCTGCATTTATTGTCTCTACCGCTAACATGCTTTTAGAATTTCCATAAAGCCCTGAAAAAGTATGCTCCGGAATCTGGTACACCCCTCCAAATATCTAAGTTGGAAAATGTTTATGTGGCACAAACACTGACTTTTGACTTTGGTCATGTACCTCGAAGGCTGCACAATCAAAGCCACCCATGATTCTTGGCCAAAGGCACTTCTTTCCAGTCCAAAGAGCACAATATGCCTGATGAGCAGTGTTTCTGAGGATGTGAATTTGTTTGCTGTGGAAATAAAATAGAGGTAAAGAGAAGATCTACGTGAGCCAAATGGGATGTGTCTTAGTCACTTTTCTCTCGTTGCTAAGACAAACATCCGACACTCAAAATGAGGGAAGGAAAAGTTTATGTAGCTCACAGTTACTGGAGGTTTCAGTCCATATTCAACTGGCTCCAAAGCAGACTGGTACATGGAAGAGGGCAACCTCCCATGGTGACAGGCGGTGAGCAAGAGCTCTGGGAGAGAGCTAGAAGCTGCTCAAGCAGCTAACTTCTCTTCCTACCTTACATTGAAATGCAAATCACCTGCTCAGGGGAGGGGCAGCCCCGATTTCCACAATAATCAATTACAAATTTCAGAAGCAACCCATGACAGCATGAGACTTTGGGGCGACACCTATACACAAATCATGACAGGATGTGAGGGGACTTGGCTAGAGCATTGCTTCCGAGCAAAGTTGCAGCAATGTTGCCAGGATACTCTATGAAATGCCACATTATCTTAAATCCCCCACAAAACAATAACAAAACAAAATTCCACAGTGAGACTCCCCAATAAGACCTTGACTTCTAAGTGTGTGGGCAGATTTCAGCCCAGAAGCTACTCTGGAAGGTCACTGATACATTCACATTTCAGTAGCCAATCTTGAGAACAGAAGCCATTATTCTTCACGAGAGAATTTATAATCCATATCTATGTAAACTAAATTCAACATTTAAAAGTAACAACATGAAAAATAAATTTCCTAAAAAATAAATAAATAGATAAATTTCCTTTCTACTTAATGGGTGTGTTTCTTTTCAGACTATCAGTTCTGCCCATGTACTAAAGCATTTGCCTAGAAAGAGGCCAGCAAGGCACTTAGCTCCCCAAAATATATGAGTATATACAGGACAGCTTAGTTAATTCCTACTGGTCTATTGAAAGGGACAGTTAAGGCTTAATTTTTCTTTTCTTTAGATTTTTTTTATTAATTTTACATGCTAATATTTGGAAATCTTAACAACTAATTTGAAAAGAACAATATGCATTATAACCTCCATGGTTGAATTACTATCATTTTTAAGGTTTTCTTTTCATTTTAATGAGAAATAAATCAGCAATGAAACAGTTTCAGAACACATCAGTAGGACAGTTACAATAATTAATACATTGCGTGTTGTTGTCTTTGTAGTCATTATTCAGAGGACAACATGTGATATTTTGTCTAAGCACTATTAGTACATAGGGTTGGCGAGATAGTTCAGAGATCTAGTGTCTGCCTTAGAAAGCTTAGGCAACTGCATGGACCATGGTTCAATCCCTGGTACCACATGCTACGCCATCCCCATCTCCAGGGCAGGCTGAGCCAACCATTAGTACAAACTTTTCTTCTCATTGAACAAAAAGAAAATAGTTGCATATATATCCTATTTTCTATGTACATGCACATTTTTTGTTTACTGAAATTCTGTGTCATTTCTAATTATTTTTATCTTTAATACTTTTACGTTCTTTAAAAAAATAAAAAGGATTAACATGTGCCTCTTTTACAAACACATCTTCTAAATCCATAAAATTATAAAAGCCAGAATTCAACAAGAGCCACTGCTTGTATATACAACTATGTGAGTCTAAAATCTCAGCAACAGTGATTAAATGACTCCTCCAGAAAGTGGTCCAAACTGATAAAGGAACTCGGTCTTGAATCCTCAGTGTGCTAATATCCACGGCAGAAACACAACTTTTTGGAGGTGAACGCAGTCATTTCTATATGGCATTCCTTCTTTCCACTTTGTAACAGGCTCTTATGGTTTAGACCAAGACTGACTGCAAAGGCATTAAGTGCACCTAGTAGGGCCTTTGGAAGGTGACAGCATCATTGGGCAATACAGTTATTGGGCTGTTGTTAGCACCTGAAGTCTTAGTAGGTGCACATCCCTAGGAAGCTGACCTGGAGGATGCCCCTTCCTTCTAGCCCCTCCCTCTCTCTCTCCCTCTTGCTCTTTGTTTCCTGACAGCCATGACAATTATCGCTTTCCTCCACATAGGTCCTTCTGCCATTCCGTGCTTCAGTGTGCAGTTTCTGTGAAATGTGAGCCAAAATAAATCTCTCTGATGTTAAAGTGTGAGTACCAGTTCTTCTCTCCCAGCAACAAAAAAGTGGTTAAACACAGGCAAGTGCCATCATATTTTGAAATAAGAAGACATACTACTAAGGGTTAAACTGCTACATGAAAGACACAGTTAATGTTCTGTGTAGGCTCTGAAAGAATCCCTGTCACTCTAGGATCAATTGCATCCTCGACTTAGTCAGGGAAATAACTAGGAGCACACATTACTAAGTGTGTTAGCTTTCAATTACTGTTACAAAATACCTGATACAAAACAGTTTAAAGGAGGACAGGCTTATTTTGAATCTGGTTTCAGAGGTCCTAGCCCATGGCTGGCTGATCCTATTGCTTTGGGATGTAGTGAGTCAGAAACATCAGAGTAGAGATGGAAAAGCTAGTTAGGACAGCATGTGACAGCAGAAGGTGGGGAGAGAAAGACGGAGAGAAGGGAATGGAGAGGGAGTGAGAGCAGGAGAAGAAGAAGAAGAAGAAGAAGAAGAAGAAGAAGAAGAAGAAGAAGAAGAAGAAGAAGAAGAAGAAGAAGAAGAAGAAGAAGAAGAAGAAGAAGAAGAAGAAGAA
>PVJA010030875.1:0-25396 GCA_004027025.1 Myocastor coypus
TAATGTTGATTTTTAAGGGTTAATGTGTAATTGTTTGATCAATCTTATATACCTATATGTATTATTCTAAACTGATCTGATGATGAAAATATGTAATATAACCATTGTTAAAGTTAAACAATAAAAATATTAAATTAAAAAAATAAATACTTTCCCGGACCTAAAAAAAAAAAAAAAAGTGTTGACTGCTCACACAACCCAGAAATTAAGAATTACTTCTGCCCTAACCTGGATGCAGACTTCCTCTAATATATAGTGATCAAAACTCATATCTACATTCTTCTCTCTGAGTCCCAGGATGATGATTGCAGGGGACCAGCTATATATTTTTCTCTAGATCTCAGATGATCTCATGTATTATGATTTCTTTTGAGTTTTAACTTTTTTCTTTGTATTTGCCTATTTTTACTGAGGTACAGACATTGTAAATATAAACGTGCAGAACACAGCCATCTTTTAAATGTTACCATGAAGAAACAATCAACAATAACTAGAGTTGGGAAATTCTACAGGACCAATAATGCATTTTTATAAATCTCCCATAGCTATATCTGTTAATCTGAGCAACAGATTCAACTGTAAAAATAGGTAATATAACTACTATTAATTTGCTATTCTTGCTTTAACATATGTCTTGTATGTTAACCTGTTTCTGTGCTTCTGCTTCTGCTTTTACCCTGGTTGCTGCATCTGCCTAAGTAAGAGTTTTAATCTGCTGAGCTATCTGGCCCACCATTAAAATAAATTTACAGTTTTAAAAAATTGGGCTGGGGAGATAGCTTAGTAGAATCAGTGCCTGCCTGACAAGCATAAGGTCCTCAGTTCAATAACTGGTACAAATATATATATATATATATATATATATATATATATATATATATATATATATAAATTAAAATAAGAAAAGAGATAAAAGGGAAATTTATTCATGAAAGGAAACATAAGAAATCCTGATTTAAAAAAATTTAAATTAGCATCTTAACCAGATATTTAATTATAGTAAATATTTATATTTTAAGTATAAAATAGAATTTTAGTTACATTTTGTAAGAGCACTATCAGCTTAGTATAATGTAACCTGGGTTAAATTCCGAAACAGAAAAATAAAAAGCTGGTAGAAACTGAAGGCTGTATTGTATTTAATAATAACATACTAGTGTTCGTTTCTCAGGTTTTTGTGAGTACACCATAATAACATAAAATGATAACAACATGAGAAGTTATTTTAAAGATATTTAAGAACTCGCCGGGCGTGGTGGCTCACGCCTGTAATCCCAGCACTCGGGAGGCTGAGGCAGGAGGATTGGTGCGAGTTCGAGACCAGCCTGGGCTACAAAAGTGAGCTCAAGGCTAGCCTGAACTGCAGAGCGAGACCCTGTCTCAAAAAGACAAAAAAAAAATCGATATTTAAGAACTCTATGCACTAGTTTTCTATGTATCTATAATTATCACAATTTTTTTAAAAAAATGTCCTTATTTTAAAAGGAGGGCTTATTGTTATAAATGCACATATGGAAATATTTATTGATAACATTAAATGATATGTAAAACAGCCTTCAAAACAGTCTGTGCAGGGCTGGGGATATAGCTCAGTGGCATAAGCATCTACCTGGCAAGTGCAAGGTGTCAAATATGATCCCTTATAGCATGAGAAAAAAAAAGTCTCTGAGCTAGAGAAGCAGGGTTATAAATCAGGACTGGTCATTGCTTGTGATTTGTTGAAACTGAGTAGTGGTTGTATGTGGTTTTATGTATGCTTAAAGCTTTCACAATAAAAAGTAAATACACAGACATATTCATGTTAGTATCAAAGAGAACTTCCAAATTGCCCTCTAAAACATTGTATCATTACAATGACTTCCACTTGCCTTAAAAATAGCCCCTTTGGGGCATGGGCCATGACAGTGGCTTACAAAGTCATTCACACCATCTCTGTGAGAATAATTACAAGGAGACTGAAAGCAGGGGTACTTTAGAGACAATAAAAATCATTTTACAAAATATTGTGCAAATAATTAGAAAAACAAGACTATATAAGTGCATTCATAAGAAAATAAATTTTTAAAATTTCACTCCAGGAGCCCAAGGATATAGCTCAGTAGAATAAGTGCTTGCCTAGCAAGTTCAGGGTCCTGAGTTCAGTCCCCAGTACCTCAAAAAAAAAAATTTGGCCCCAGCAAGAAGAGTAGAGCTAAACAAAAATTACCACAGAGAAAATGGAAATTGTATCAAGAGCTTCCACAGAAAAAACAATTTGTCCCAGATGCTTGTAGAAAGAAATTTTATCAAACAATCAATGTTTAGCTTATTCAACATTATTGAAAATATACCACAATGATAAAACTTTCCATATTTTTGATGGCTTTGTATACAGGCCATGAACACATTAAAAATTACATTTTAGAATGCGGTATATTTGAGGAATGCAAACATAATTGAATGCTGAGAAATACATGAAAATAACACACCATTCTAATAGAAGTGAAATGAATCAAAATGAAAGGAATCATTAACTCAGAGTTAGATATTTTTTTCTTATTTATTTTTGCTGAATTGGGGATTGAAGTTAGGCCCTTGCACTTCCCAGGCAAATGGTTATTGTACTGAGCTATTTCCCCAGCCCCATATGTTTTTCTTTATGATAAAATAGTTAGAATTTTATTTTCTTAGGACCGGTGAGATGGCTCAGTGCCTGCTTCTGCAAGCTTAGGCAACCGCAGGGACTGCAATTCAATCCCCAGCACCACATTCTGTGTTAGCGCCACCCCCAGGGCAGGCTAAGCTGGCCATTAAAAAAAAGTTGGGGTTGAGCTGGGGAGATGACTTAGTGGTATAAATGCCTGTCTGGCAAGGTCTTGAGTTTAATCGTCAGTCAAAAAAAAAAAAAAAAACACCTCACCAAAGGCAGGATCTTCCTTTCGCATGCTAGGCTGACACTCCATCATCAAGTTACATACCCAGTCCTCTTAGGTTCTCATCTTATGCACTAACTGCTTTTGTTACTTGATGTTTTCTAAAAGAGAATCTTAAATTCTTAAATTTTCCTATTACAAGGGTTTTACCATGTTTTTCTGCATTTATTCCCTGCATCTTCTGAGTTATTGCAGCCAGGTTACTGGATGTATAAATATTAAGAGATATTATGTCTTCATTATGTATTATAGCTTTCAATATCAGTGCTTTTCTCTGTCCAGTTTTGGGCACTTTTTCAATTCTATGTTGTAATACAACAAGATTGGACTTCTAGTTTTATGTCAATTTGAATTTCCCTAGTATTATCTTTGTCTATCATTTTAAAAGGGTCTTCTGAGGTAGGTAGTTCACACCTCTAATCTCAGCACCTGGAATGCTGAGGTAGGATTGTTGTGAGTTCAAGAACAGCCTGAGCTGCACAGTGTCTCAAAAAAAATAAAAAAAGAGAGATTATTTCTGATTTTGCATTGGTTATGTATTACATGAGCTGAAATTTATTATGTTAACCTAGCTGAATGTTTTTCATCTAGGAAGTCAAGTTTATTTATATTTATGTATATTATTGATATTGTTTGCTAACTGTTCTGTCATATGCATTGTTTTATGTAAATGAACAAAATAATTTATAAAGCTATTTTTAAACAAAATTCCCTAGTTCATTTTCTCTCACTTTTTAGTATTTTTTATTCTTTATGGTTGACATTTTCATTCAGATAGTCACCTATCTGTGATTACTACCCATGGTTTCCTTACTGCATAAGACAATGAAAGTAACTATTAAACCATTCATTCCCTCTCTTCCCAATATCCTAGCTTCTTACATGAATGTTCTTTCACTCCTTTAATACTATATTTTTTTGCGGGACTGACCAGGTTTCAAACTGACGACCTTGCATTTGCCACACAGGTACTTGTGCCACAGAGCTATCTCTCCAGCCCTTTGTTCTTTCACTCCTAATCTGCAAACTTATTTTATGCTTTATCTGTTCTCCTCATTTTCATTTCATGTTCCCTGGGTTTGAATTGAGGGTATGTGGTCATTACATTAGCATATTATTTAGTCTCCATTTGATGCCATCATTTGATTTTCGTTCTGTGAACACATAAATACTGGATTCATTTTCTCAGTCTCAACTCATATTTGTTATTTGAAAACTTTTTCCACAAATCTTCTCAGAAAAAAACCTAAGGAATTACATTCTCTGAATTTTTCCATGCTTCTAATATTTATATATGCTTCTACTTTTCAGGTATATTTGATTTGAAAACTCTCATGAGGACCTGATTTTCTTTCTAAGTGACTTGATGTCATTGCCTAGAAAATCAAGTATATTTTCATTTTTTCACTTTAAATTTTAACAGTTCTACTGAATATATTTCTGTGTTGATTGTTTTAGATCACTTTCCCCAGGTGTGTGATATGTCCTTTCCAATATAATATTGAAGTATTTTTATTTCACAAAAGTTTTATTGGATTACTTTTTTACCATTTATTCTTTTAGTTACTTAAAGTTTTCATTTGGGATCCTATTGATTTTTTTGCAAACTGTTAAAAATGATGATATCTATCTGTAATCTCTTGGCTCTTCTCCTAAACTATTACATTAACACATTTTTTGCCTCTGGTACCCTCAATTTTTAAAACCGGTGCTCTACTTGAAATGATTGCTTTGCATTGTAAGCCGATGGACTGATTGATATGTTATTAATGTACCTTTAAAGTAAATCCAACAAGATTTACTAATCATTAATAGAAATTTTAACTTACATATATAGGAATACACAGGTGAAATTACTTAAGCATAATGTTAAGACAGATCTTACCTTAAAACACTAGACTATCTTTTTATAACTGTTTTAATTAAGACTTGTTAATCACAATTTTCAGGGTGCAAGGAAAAGGATCGAAAGTGATTTCAATATATTTGTCCTGGGCTGCAGAAAGGTTCAGCTTGCCTTCATATGGCGAAGGTGTATTGAAGTAGAGCAGATTACAGTTGACAGAAAGAGAGAAGGGGACTGCAAGTACAAATTTGGTCATGCTCATTTTGAGCAATGTCCTAGAAATAAAGGCGTAGTGGAATTTAAGGTGAGATGAGTATTAATGCTTGGCCTACTTTTAAGTAGCCCTGAGAACCTGATAGAGTTGCTCCCTGTTCTGGGCCATCTCCCTTTAAACTCAGTAAGCACTTAAGTTTGAAACTCAAGAAAATGTGCCACGACTAATGATACATATTTCTCCCCTGTTAGTAAATATTATCCTCTGATATCTGAGGGGATCATGAAGGGCAAGAAATAGAATAGATGTGACATAAATACATAAAACCTCTGAGAAATAATCTTTTGGTCACTCCAAAGGGGACTAAGGAGAACCAGTGAAACAACAGAAAACTGTGAATGTGAAGGAGGAAGCATTTCCAGGAGGAAGTAGTGATCACCTATGAGAAGCACAGCTGATAGCTATATTAAGTCAATTGTACCTGGCAGCTGCATAGGTCCCTTTTCTAGTAAATGATGATTCCTCACTAGTACACAGCTTTTGACGAGTTGTTCTTTTCAAAACTGTTTTTTTTTTTTTTTTTTAATTTTTGAGACAGGGTCTCACTGTGCAGTTCAGGCTGGCTTTGAGCTCACTTTTGTAGCCCAGGCTGATCTCGAACTCACAACGATCCTCCTGCCTCAGCCTTCCAAGTGCTGGGATTACAGGCGTGAGCCACCACGCCCGGCTTCAAAACTGTTAAAGGTTTTGTGAATAACAATATTTATGTTTCATAATGTTTATTTTAATTGGAGCAGTGCCCTTGTAAAACACCCTCTTAAATAACTCAAGTAAAAAGATCAATCATCTAGAATGTCATCCATCCAGTTATTTGGAGAACCAGGGTACTATGAAATGAAATTATCGGGGCCTGGCAGGATGGCTCAGTGATCAAAAGTGCCTGCTTAGGAAAGCTTAGGTGGCTGCAGGGACCGCGGTTTGATCCCCGGCACCACATGCTGTGCCAGCCCTACCCTTGGGGCTGGCTGAACCAGCCATGGAAAAAATAAACAAACAAAAGTTCTGAAACAAGAAAAAAAAAAGAAATGAAATTATCAATGTAAAAATAAAGGGAACAAAAATTAAATGCATTGCATGCTTTTTGAGCAGGGGTTATAGCTGATGATAGTATGTCAATATGGTTACAGTAGGTGCTAGTGTCAGCTATAGGATAGTTAGTAACCTAAAGATACACAAGGGGTAGTGCTGCAATATGGATTTTGGAATTCAGAGATAGAACAATATTAGTGAAAGCAATTGCCTCTAACAAAATTCCCCTTTGCTAATACAGCAAGGCATGATCAATAGAGTTTCACAGACAAAAGTCATGAAAATCTCTTTGAACCTATTAGAAATACTATACTCTTTTAATATAATTATCAGCATTGGCCTTGTGGTCTATTTTGTGTTGAGTGGACCTTTACAATCATATGTTTCTTAATTTGACTGTCTTATGCAATTCACTTCTATGAGACTCAGAACTTTTTTAGAGTTTGGGAAAAATATCGTGATCAATGTAGAAAGTGCAGAGGCCCTTACAGCTATATGTATTTATACTACAGTGTGACAATATGTAATGCTTGTGTGATATCTTTCAAATATCAGTAACTATTTTTATGAAAAAATATGTCCTTAGAATTCCCTCTTTAGTCCCATTCTCTTATCAACAGCTCATGCCCAAAGAAAACCATAGAACTGTGTTTATCCTTTGAATCCATATATTTACATAAATTTTATAATTACAAACATACATATGTAATAGGGTCTGCTAAAAATTACACATTGGAAAAAGAAAAACTTTTACAAATATTTTAATACTAACTTTATTGAGATATCATGAGATTATCAAATTACCTTTGGCATCTACAATTAAAAGAGATCCTCAAAGTGGAGTCCGTGAGCTTCCAGATTAGTACAATTAACTACTGAAGTTCATATAAATTTTTGCGTCCTCTATATGTACTGTACATGTTAATATTCTATGGTTTCTAAATTATAAAAATGATGCCCAAGCTTGTGTATCATTGTACAAATTACTTCTTTCCCTTGAAATTCCATTCTGCAAATCTATTATGTTAATGCATAAAAATGTAGTTCACTGCTTCACCCCATACCTCAACAATACACCCAAATTTCTTTGCCCATTTTCTCTTATTGATAGATATGTAAATTCTTTCCAATCTATAATGTGATCACGTGCTGGTGCATGTTTCAACATTCACACAGGAGAGCTTATCTAGAAATCATATCTCCAAACTGCCTGAATGGGTTGTAGAGTACGCATATATTCAGATTTTGCACTTATTTTCCAATTGCATTTGGCAAAACAGTTGGCCTAATTTACACATTCAACAGAAGTAGGAACTTGTTTTTCCAGATTTTTTTCTATCTTAAGAGAATCAAATTACATTTTACTGATTGTTTTACTTGTAGCTCCATTACTACACAGATGTACCATTTTCCTAGTTATTTTTCATTCAACTTTTTTTACTGTGAATTCCTTGTTTGTACATTTGCTCATTTGTCCTGAATTAGTTTAAATTTTTTGAAACATACATACATGCATTTGTTTAGTCATTCATTTATTTATTTAATTTATTTAGTACAGGGTCTCACTATGCAGCTCAGACTCATAGCGATCTTCCTTTCTCAGTCTCCCCAGCACTGGAATGACAGTTGTGCACCACCTCGCCTGGTTTCGGTCGCTGACAGAATGCACCCAGGGTTCTGGGGCCCTCCTGGCATACTGTAAGTGGGGATCGAATATAGGTTCTTGTGCTTGCCAGGCAGGTGCTTAGGCCACCAAACTATCTCCCCATAGGCCACCAAACTATCTCCCCAGTCTTTGCTGGATTATTTATAAAATTTTTATTCAATTTTGATCAGTAGACCTGGGAAGATAGCTCAGTAGAATAAGTGCTTGCCTGGCAAATGCAAGGGCCTGAGTTTGATCCCCAGTTCTGCAAAAAAAATTTTAAAAAAATAAATTTTGATCAGCAACATATATTTTGGTTTGTAATTTTTTATTGTACATATTGGAAATTTTAAAAATATGTCCCCTATTGTTTGACTTCTCAATGCTATGTTGTTCTTACATTAATTTTTTTAAATTTTTAATATAGTCAAAATTTTATTTTATTTTATTTTATTTTTTTTTATAAAATTTTATTTTAAATATATGTTTTTTCCCTTTTTGTTTTTTTCATTACCGGGGATTGAACTCAGGACCTTGAATTTGCCAGGCAAGCACTTATTCTACTGAGATATCTCCCTGGCCCACTTATTTTAAAAATAGTTTGAAGGAAATTCTCTTTACCCATAAGATTATGACAACTTGTCCATATATACATGCATATGTATTTTAAGCATGTTTGATGTTTTCTATTTCATATTTAGGTTTCATTCTATTTGGAATTTATTTTTAATTTATTTGAGATGTAAAGTAATTTCAGTATTTCTGTACTTATATGATAGTAGCAGCCCATCCATTCCATTTTAATGTCTAATACTAACTGTAACACAGTGTTTCCTTATATGAGTTATTAGTTCATTCTTTAAATTATAAAACTATTATTAATGTATTTACATGCTATAACATAATTTGGCAGTGTGTCCCGATGTAAGAAGAGTGAGATACTGAAATGTTCACATTCAACCCTCTCATTTGTATTTAAGATAGACACCTCCTAATTTCAAGATATCTTTCAAGTTAATAGGAAAATGCATTGTAAGACGATGACAACCAGTTTCAAGGAAGTGACAACAGGAAATGCCCATTATACTCTGGAGAAGTCAGGGCTACTCATAAAAATGTTGAACTACAATTAGATTATATGCCACACGAATGCCACTGGTCAGCAGCAGAACTAGTAGCAATGTCCTCAATACTCATGACCCAGTTTTGTCATTTATTAAATGATCATATCTCTGAGGCATGATAGTCTGTAAGAAATATATGAGATAATTGTGCAAAATGATCAGCATAAAACCTTGCTCACAGATAGCACTTTACAGGTCAGAAAGATTTTTATATCTTGAATGGTACCATTCAAGATATAAAAATCTTTCTGACCTGTAAAGTGTTATCAGCATTAAATATCGTGTGCCAATCAATAATTCCTCCAGGCTTGTAGCAACAAAGTAATAATAGAAACTCTATCCCCACAACAATAACAGAGAAGGAGCAAAGCTAATCTGACAAGCCCAAATCTCTCCAGATTCAACAAATAAAAATACAGGATGCCCAGATGAAGCAGAAATAGTTTTAAGTGAAAGTACATTTTGTGCATTATTTGGAATATGCAGAAAAGAAAATTTTTATTTATCATTTCCATAAAGTTCAAATTTAACTGTGTATGTTTTATCTAGTAACCCCACTAAAGGAGTTCATGTTCCTACAAATCAGGGAAAGCTCATCAAATATTCCTGTTCTCCACGAACTTCTAGGCTCCCCTGAAACCTCTCATCCCTACTCCTGCAAATGAATGACGTCTCCTACTGCAGCGAGAAAACATTCCTAACTACATGTTAATTCTGGCAGCATTTCCACCACTTCAGTGAGTGTATTGAATTACAGGCATTTTCCCTTTGCCTCTCTTGTTGCTATTAGTCTGTCATTTTCAGCTACTTCATAGAACACAATATACTAAACTAATTTGCTCCCCACAGTAATTGTGTGAGGACTTCCAGCAGGGGTTTTTCTATGCATCTTGAAACAATAAAGGCCCAAAAATTTAATGGTTTAAGCAATACAGGGCAGAGCAAGAACTCAATCCAGTACCTTTTCTTGAATCCTTATACATGGATCTTTCCTCCTACTCTTGTGCATTGTCTAATCTCTGCAGTGTTGACCTGAGAAGGAAAATAAAAATGAAATTGTTATGCAATATGTAAGTAGAATTGAGCTAACAAGTCAGTTGTTTACTAAGTGTATCAAGAAATAGATGTTGGTTGATATAATGACTAAAAGTAAAATTAAATCCACCCATTCCAACTGCTGCATCTTAAAAAACAAGAAGCTTCACTTGAAGGCTTCCACAATTTTCTGTGATTAGAATACTAGACTTGCTCCTGTGGCATGCCCAGCCACGTATGAGGAAGAGAAAACCAATAGCAAGATGCTTAGTGTCTTCATCTGTCCTGCCAAAATATAGCTTCAGCTTTCTCACTTACAATTTTCATTTATCCTAGTGAGTTATAGTCAGAGTCTGCCAAGAACAATATATACACACTGCAATAGTTCGATGTACTAACAAATATCTGGAAGTTAATGAAGACTTGTTGTAATGACTGAGGCCAGAGGTCACTTGTATTAATCCCATGATGTCTCCAAACAATTAGTATTAAAATATTCTACAACATTTTCTCCTGTTGTATACATTCTTTGGCGGACTATGTATCTACACCCAAAAATGCACTAAAATCTATGTATATGCTTAATGTTGTGTCATTGCCTTTATTAATCTTCCAATGTATCACATGATAGTTCTGTACATGTTAGCAAAATCAAGATTACCTCTTGCCTCCTACTGCTCTACTTGCTCTTTAATTTCTCTTAGAAACACCTGAGGGGACTTTTAAAATATCCAAAAATCCAGGACACACTTCGAACCAATTTTATAAAGGCTCTCTTAGGGTGTGTCCCAAGCCTATAATTTAAAGCTCTGTAAGCGATTCCAGTGTGAATTCAAGACTGCTAATTACCACTTTAGTCTTCGTGCATTTTCATGCTGTTTTCTTGATTCAAGCTATCACAAGAGGACACCAGATGATTGTTTGTTAATCTATTTATTCTCATATTTGAATTAATACAGTGAATTCTAAGTTGTACTATCTTAAAAACTAATTTTTAAGTTTATAACGATCTTTAAATTTGTAAGCATTGAATAAACTGAGTTTACTCCATTAATAGTGAGCTTATCCCACTAAATGTATTCTACTGAGTGTCATGAAAATAACATAAATACATTGTGTGTATATTTAATATGTCATATATATGCTACATATACAGTAGATTCTAATAAAAGCTGTAAGTATATGATGTTATCACATTTTATTTATTCTAAAACCCTGAATTTTACTTTGCATATTACTAGTAAAATTAAATGGAGTCATTTATAACTGCCCTGTATGTATTTACCCAGCAATCCAAATAAAACTAACTCATGGGTTAGTTGCCATACTTTAGTTTATGATTGTGATGTTTAACAGAAAACATAAAATAGCTATCCAATTAAATTTAAGTTTCAGCTGAATAAGTAAGGTTTTTTAGTGTAAGTAGAATCCCAACAATATTTGGGACATACTTGTACTAAACCACAAACATGAATTTAAAAATTAAATGTCTCTCGGGCCCAATTTCCTGAAGAGACAGTTCAAAATCTGAGGTTCAAAACCACACTGAAAAGCTACATAAAACCATGTCATCATGTAATTTTCACAGTTGAAGATAAATATCTAAGAAGGAATCAAACTATACACTTAACATTTACTTTTAAAAATGTACTAGACTAAAAGACACATTGCCATGAATCTCCCTCAAGATATTCTCTCTCGCCTCAGTCATACTCATCCTATCATTTCTTCCAGCATCTGAATTAGTTCTGGGAGTCCTGTTTCCTGAGTATCTTTGGAAGGTGTGATAAAACCATGTTGAGTGCTGCTGTCAAGTGGCACTCAACGGAAATGCAAGTTCATAAGAAGATCACGATGCTTGGACAACTGTACTATGGATTTCTGTTTGTCTATGAAAAGAAGCTGATAATGCCTAATTTGTTTGGTGTCCTTCTGTTGATTATTTCTCCTTTTATTCCTCTCAATTTCTTTCTTTTTTCTCTTCTTCCAATTTACATGTATATTTCTGTTAATAGAAAAACTGGTTGAAAAACAACACTATACATTACAACAAATACTGTGAAATTCATATTACATTGTTAAGTGAAATTCTGTATCAATTGTAATTTTTCTCTTTTAATATTATTTTCACTCTGTTTGCAAACTTAAAAGGGCCAATAAAAATTAGAAGTGTGCTGACATTCATGGTATATACTAAATCTGACGCTATGAGTTCTGGTTCTTTCTGAAAATGAAAATGAGTCCTAAATCTTCTGCATCAGTTCAGTATATTGAGGCAGCCATTGCACTTATTACACTTAACTAAAGACACTCATGAAAGAAAAACTCTAGAACTGCTTCAGAAAGGGGCAAGTATAATAGGATAAAATGTTTGAAGGAATTCAGAGTATCTTGAAGTGGATTTATGGAAATGTGTCTTTTACTCTAATAAGATTTAAAAAATTTAAACATTCAGCATTTTTTCAAGCATACTTCATATGTCAAGCAAAGGATGTTATAATACAAATGATTGCATATAAATTATAATTCTGACAAAGAAGTTTATGAGACAAAAGTACTAAGAGTAACTGTAGTCACAAAAATATAGTAACATTCACATCTCTTTCACTGCACATGATAAAATGTTAATAATATCATTATACATTTCTATTTTAAAATGTTATTTATTTTTTTTTAATTTTTTATTTTATTTATTTATTTTTTTCTTGTTACAGAACCTTTGTTTGTTTATTCACTCATTTTTATGGCCGACTCAGCCCATCCCGAGGGCAGGGCTGGCGCAGCATGTGGTGCCGGGGATCGAACTGTGGTCCCTGAAGCCGCCCAAGCTTTCCCAAGCAGGCGCTTTAGACCACTGAGCCATTCCGCCGGGCCCCTAAAATGTTATTTATATGGACATACTAAAATGTAGTCAATAATAAGCTGCTAAACATTATAAAGAAGACAGGATGTTTGTGCTTATCTGCAATTCCAGAACTTGGGAGGCTGAAAACAGGAGAATCATTATGAGTCTTTATAGTGAGACCCAGTAGACCCTGTAGTAAGTACAAAAAATATGTAAAGAGTAATGAAGGCAGCCTACAAATCAACAGTTCTGGAGTCATGAACTGTCCTAGTTGAATGGTAGGTCTGGTGGAATCACCTGGGGCCCACTGGCTCCCCACTCAACTGAGAATCCAGGCCTGGCTTGTGAGTTCCCTGGGTCCTGGCAGAAACTCACTTGACCCAGAATCCATGCCTGTTGTGAGTATGACCACATCGGGCCTGCCAGATCCACATTTGACTTCGATCCCAGGCCCAGTGTGTAGTGAGACCACCTGGAGCCCACTGGAAACTCATTCGACCCAGCTCCCAGTTCCTGCCTGTGAGTGGAACTTGATAAATCACACACACGAAGTGTGAAACCCTGTGGCAGAAGTCCCTATAGAGAAGCTAGAGGCAACACCCACCTAGCTGATCCAGCAGCAGAACATCTTGTGAGAGTGGCACAGCAAGGTCACCTCCCAGGGCTGCAACAGGAAGAAATGGAGCACAGGAGGCAAACTCAAGCCACATCCACCTGGATGAGTTTGAAGTTGCTGGACGCAGACCTGGTGCTAAAAAAAGAACTTGATCAAAGTTCTCTACCAAAGGTTAGAACACAGTACTACACAAAATGACAAAGAGAAGAAGCAAAATGTAGTTGAAGGCCCGAAGTCCACCCAGAACAAATACATGAGAAAATAGCATAGAAGAAATTGGAAATCACACACCTGAAATTTCTGAAATAATTGTGTCTAAAGTAAAGAATGATAAGTATGAATATGTATTCTTATTTTTGGTAATTCTAATAATAAAAAACAATAAAAAGGAAAAATATTCACTATTGGAATGATCTTGGGATCTGTACTATTGACTCTCTCACCTTAAAACATTCCACTGAAGCTTCAAAGTCTGCCCAGACTTATGTCATATATTACCATTTCTAAGTCTAGTAATAGTGTTCCTTACTTGGGGAGACTAGAGCAGGGATCAGAATTGTTGCACTTTGAGACTGGCTCTGCTGTACAATTACAGAGCAATTTTAGACAGTGCATATACAAGGTTTCAGCAAGATAAACCTTGGCATCTCTTTAGATACTGGGTATATTTTAACACTTTAATGTACCATATCCTTTCCCATTGCTTGCACTCACTCATATTATTTGAACTCTAAAGGATTCCAAGATTTATATCCTTGCTCAAGACTCTATGTAATAGTTAAAGAGAAATCTTCTCTGAAAGCGTTAGCAATTTTCAATTTTTTCATAACAAATACTTTATGAGACCAAATTCAAAAGACAAAGACAGGCGAATGAATATTGAGTTCAGTTCACTGCAGCTGTTGCCCTTTCCTAAAATTTCATGTCTACAACATCTCACATTCCTTTTTTAGGTATATTTTATTGCCACTTACAGTAAAAAAAAAATTGCAAATTGTGCCTTGGTTATTAGAGGTATGAATGAATGTTTCAAGTAAGAAAACCTCAAGGTCAGGAGTAAACATTTTTCAGGAGGTGCATAATGAAAAATCAATATTTTAAGTAAAACATATTGGTTGTAAACATGGAAAGAAAAAAATTCAAAAGTATTAGTTAATGTATAAGCATCTTTCCAGAATGGTCATTGGCAGGTAATAGAGGAGGCATTTATTGCTCCAGTAACATCAAAGTGTTCTCAACCTTTAAAAAATGCATAGGGATTTTTGATGTAGCTATTCCCTCCCTTTTAAAGCATCACTGTAGGCAGATGTGCACAGTAAATCATCTCAATTGAAAGCTGTTTTGACCACATGCTGCAGTTCACTTTAAACTGAAAAATAAAATCTTGCACAATATCAACAGAATTCTATTCAACTATGTTGGAAAAAGAAAGAATATATATATATATATATATATATATATATATATATATATATATTTTAAGTGGATTTTCTGTATGATATTGTCGTCTTTTATTCATAATTTACAACCACATTTTCTTGTTCTAAAAATATCTTACCTTGATGTTTAGGTAAACAAGGCAACACATGTTTACTGTGTCAAATGTGTATATATTCTTAGGACCAGTGTTAATACAAACTAATAAAACATCAAAGCTCTTGTAACACTGAGTTTTTATTACATAGAAGAGACATAAAAGCATGTATATTAATTTCAAAATAAACAGCACAATAATTGAAAAACTTAGACAATGTGGCAATAGTGATCTACATTGATGCTGAGGAAGGAAGTCTCAGGATCTTATTGAGCTGAAACATGAATAAGATGAAAGCAGGAGATATGGATTGCTCTAAGGTATTAAAAGAAACAAGATATATTTCTGGATGAATAGAATATGAAAAATTAGAATTTAACTGTAGAGGAACCAATAATGAGCAAGACATTATCCTTATCCTTAGGGAATACCTAGTCCTGAAAATAAGCAGATACTTATAAGGAAAGATAAATAAATCGACCAGGTACTGTAAAGAAGAATTATTGGAATCTTGGGAGGCTATAAAATAGCACAGAATGGAAAACTCATATTGTGGGTATCATGAGGTCTTCCTTGAGAAAACAATGTTCAAATCTGACATACTAATCTGATCTTCATGGGTCAGTTTTAAGCTATCGAAGAAGGCATAAAAATCAGCGCCCTTAATCTTTTTCTCAGTGAAATCCATTAATACATAACATTTAAGCATTGTATCTCTTTAAAAAATACTCAGAAACTTTTGACCAGTGAGGAAATGAAATACAGCTCTTTGGGAATTCCCTTTATCATACTTCACAAAAGTGGCTCTAACACAAATTACAACAATGATTTTGATAAAGAACAATTGAAATTATTGTCATTCACTTTTTTTTAATGCCTGGCTCAGCCGGCCCAGGGGGTGGAGCTGGTGCAGCCTGTGTTGCTAGGGATCAAACCACAGTCTCTGTGGTTGCCTAAGCTTTCCTAAGATGCTTTAGACTGCTGAGTTCACTTTGTTCTACCTTTGTATCTCTTTTGTGACCTTGATCAAGTTAAACATACAGTGTATAAAATCATGACATTTTCCCATGAAAAAACTCCCAGTCAGACTATGATACAAAGTGACGAAGCCTGAAAATGTTTTGGGTAAAATGAACTATTTTTTTTTCCAAGCCAGAGATTGAAAGAAATATTTATTTTGAAGATTGAAATAAGATATACTGGGCACTTAATGTAAAACTATAAACAAATAAACACTTTGTTTTATACAACAAATAGCTAAGATGTTATAACTGTTGTGCTTTAAAGGGATAAGAAGATAAAAAAGCTTTATTTTCATCTATTACTTTTTTCTGAATACTCATTAACAAAGGAAATACAGCTAAAAAGGGACCAAATAGCTTGGAATGGGAAGAGAGGTTTTCTTTTTATACATTAAAGGGGACAACAACAATGGGCACACTCAAAGTATTGATGTGCTAGAGCAGACATTGAGCACTTTTGTCTCCAGTTTAAAGTTTTGTGACATCATTTCGTTAGCTTCAAATTACCTATACTGGGGGTCTTCACACCATAAAATTAGCAAAACAGGAATCAGAATATACTGTTTTCTCCAGAGACTCATTAACACAATACTAATGTTGGGGCAGCTTTATTTACATATGGCTATATAAAGAAAAACTGTAGAGGTATAAATCCCTACTGTGCTAGAGGCAGTGTGTGAAGATTTCTTTATGGTCTGAAAACATTTTTGGTAGTGGCAGTATTTCTCAACCCTTAAAATACAGAGAAACTCCCTGACAATATTGTTAAAACGTAAATCATTATTCAGTGGATCTGGACTGGGTTTAACATTCTGTTACTGGCATTTTACTGTTAAGTTGATGTTGGTATTATAATCAATGAGTAGGAAAGTATTGTGATGTATTTAATTAGTTTCCTTTAACTGAAAAAGGCCCCCTGGAGTGATATTCTTCATCAAAATCTTTTATTTATAGATGGAAATCTTAGTATCTTGGAAACTATTTACATAAAAGAGCTTTGGTTACTGTTTAAATGGTAGAAGATCATAACATATTTTCCATTCATTTTGTATTATGGACAATTTGTTTTTGCTAAACAATAGCCTATTACATAATATTTTGCTAAAAACTTGAATAAACTGATTTTTAAATCATTGGTTAAAAATTAAAAAGCAATGATTAAAATACTGTTCTACTTCCCTCTCAAAATCTTACCAATAGCATAAACAAAGTAGAATGCATATGCATGTGTTAGTGAGTTAATTTTATAAAGGCATGAGAAAATCACAATCATTATCACCAAATTTTGAGACCTTCCTATAATATTGACGAAATATGAAACAATGTCTTAGAGAAAATGCAGAGGCACAAAAAATACTTCATTCCTTAACAGGCATTTAGATTTCTTTCCAAAGTAATCATTAAATTCTATTCAGCAATGCAGTTTTCCTTTGTTTTTGTTTTGTTGTTAGTATATGCTATGAGACCTAATGTTTACATTCCTTATGGAGAGTGCTGCAAATACATTCTTTTCTCATTCCCTGTGTTTCCTGTCCCTTCCCACTCCGTCCAACTCTTAATCCTCTTCCCATTTGCAAAAGCTCTATTTTCATTTTTTCTCCTATTCATTCTTTCTTTTTTAATCCCCTTTATCTCTTCTCCCTTTTTCTCCCTCCATTACAAACATAAGTTAGAGTTATTAGATTTAGAGGTATGCAAATTGTATTAGTCTAATGTTTCACACTGGGCCACAATATCCATCACTCATAAATTAAAGAAGGAGAGATATAACTTAGCTCATGGTTTCATGGACTTCAGCTTCTCTTCAGTGAACTCCGAGGCTAGAACATGATGTCAGGAAAGCATGATGGAACAAAGCTGCTTAATTCATGGCCACTGAGAACTAGAGTACAAGAGTGCCAGAGAGCAAGGGGGCAGGGCCTATATACTGTCCCTTAAGTCATGCCTCCATGACTCATTCAGACACACCCAGAAGAATACTGATTGGTGAATCCCGTGGATGGACCCTGAAGCCAATCAAGTTGACACAGTCAAGCTTAACTGTCAGAGAAAGACAACTAGAGAAGCAGAAATCAGGTTTGCAAAACTCAAATTGCTATTGCAAAATAAGAGAGAAAATGAGTTGTTAGTACATGTTTACCTATGATCCAATCTCATATCCAGATGGGATTGCTGGATATGAAGTGGAAGTGAAAATTAGTAGAGCACAAAACAGACAGCTTAGAGCTCAAAGACTTAACTGTAACTAGCCAAACTTTAAAATACTATTAACCCAGAAAAGACATTCCACTGGAAGAAAAAGACACAAATTTATTTTGAGAACTTGCTTCAGAAAATAAGCCTATATCAAATATTGGCATCGCTATTTCATTATCTTTTACCCTACATTCTAAAATATTGCTGGTTCTATTAAAGGATGTATAGTAATACCAAAGAGATAAACATTAAATTAATCAAAGAAATTATTTTAATTTTTTATCAAAAGAAAGAATTGAACAAAAGTAAAAAGACAGAAATACACAATTTCAGAAAAAAAATTTCAAGAATATGCAAACATGAGTTTTATGATGAGGAAAGGTAGTTCCAAAAATAAAAATCTTGAAAAAGGTTCAAATATTTGAAAAGTGTTATTAAATCTAAGACAATTTATACATTAAGTATAGGAGAGTATATGATATGAGAAATGAAAGTTATATGTATACATTGCTAAAATATCATAGCACTTAAAGGCAAAACATAATGAAAATATACTAAATAAAAGTAAAAGACAAAAGAGATATTAAAATATGAAGAGCAATACCTGAAACTCAGACAAAAGCTGTCCAACTGATCCAGACCTGATGCTCCTGAAGAATGAACGCTGAGAAAGGCAAGAGTGTGGAAATGAAAGGATATATTGCATCTCACAGGAAAATGGTACAAAGCATTCAGCATGAGAACCTATCTGGAAAAATTACTATTTTCAAGGATAAGTCAAGACACATGACTATTTTCAAGGATAAGTGAAGACACATGGAGGCATTCAGAAAGAAAAAGAAACATTAATAAAGAAGGTTTTATTTTCTACAGAATGGGAGAGATTAAGTGACACTAGAATTCCTGTTTAAAAATACAAAATGAAATCTGCGCAAAAAGAAGAGAAACAATTGTTCCTGAAGACTTGAGTACAAATAGTTCAAGGCTATGATCCACACAGTAAAACAGAAATCAGTGAGCAAAGTCGTAAATATGCTCTAGCTGTAGCTACAGGCCTGGCTGGACCCCAGAATAGGAAGGAAGAAGTGGAGCTAGGAAGCTAGTCTAGTTTTCTTGCTGGGTTTAGAATGCAAATATAAGAAGGTAGAGTACATGAAGCATAATAAAGCAGATAAGTACAGTCAAGAGTTATGCAAAATAAAACTGACAATGTTGGAAGCTGTTGATTTAAGCTGTCTATAGCTCAACATTCTTATCTAGCTTTATGTTTTATGACTTGTGGTTAAACTTTTCTGCTGGGTAGTTAACGGTAAGTTTAAGCAAGGCATGTATAAGAAAACATGTAACTTTTGTATCTCTCAAGGTCAGTCAAAGTCCCTCAGGATTTAACTTGAAATCATGCACAGTGGTTTGTAGAACTCTTGTCATTGTCAGCCATTTCAATAAGTAACAGCCATTGCTTGACCAGTTTGTTTTCTGTGAAATACAGAATATTTTTTCTCTAGGTGGCTCTCCTTTGACACACTATGTATCTTCAGTCTCTTTCCTCTGTGGTCCCTTAATCTCCTTGAACAGTTTACATAGCAACATTACAATCCATTATTTATTCACTTATCAAGATTCTCTATCAGTGAAGATAATGACACTTCAAAAAATTGTTGTCAAGCAAACACATGTTATTTATTTAAAAAGTTGGCCCATAATGAAACTCTTACTACTTGTTATGCCTTTATGTAATCTATTTCTTTCAATTTATTATAACTTTAGCATAATTTGAAATCCCCTGACCCAAAGAGGTCATCAAACAGGACCTTTGAAATTATTGCCACGCCTCATGCTAGCAATTGTCTTTACTCCAAGTGTTTCCTTACTCAAGATTTGTTCTCATCTGTTATCTGGATCCTATTCAATGCAGCCCCCTTAAAGAACAACAAAATTCCTATGATGTCAATATTGTTCCTTACCTTTATCTTCCCATATAGGCTGAGAAATATTTTATTTTGTTGTATTGCATTGTATTTATGTATTTATTTATTGGTGACTGGTTCATCTCACACTGGGGTTGGGGCTAGCATGGCTTGTGGTGTCTGGGATAGAACCACAGTTCCTGCACACTTGACTAAACTTGCCTAAGCAGGTGCATTAAACCGCTGCGCTATCTCACTGGCCCAAGAGACTTATTTTAGTCTCTGATGCATTGAAAATAAGGAATTAAAATCAAATGAGAAAAAAACTCCTATTGACTTCCTGTCACTAGTTCATGTCCTAACTTTTTTTTTCTCCTTTATTGAAAACATCTCAAAATCTATTTAGAAGGCCTGTTTCTTCTAACTTTCCATTCATTTTTCAGCTATCCCAGTCTGATTTCTGCCCAGTCACTCCACTGAAATAACTTGCTAAGTTCATTGGCAGCCTGTATGTTATTAAAGTTTGTAAAATCTTCCAGAATATGACGGAGCTTATCTCTCAGCAGCACTTAACTATGTTAAAGCCTTCCAATTACTATTTTAACAAATGTGATTTTTCCTATGACTCAAATCAGTTTTGTTCAGTAATAGATTTAAATACAGAATTCTCATAAATATAATATATAAAATTATAATGTTCTCATCATGTTTCCTAAAATAATATTCACATTCCTTTCAGATAATATGAATTACAATTCAGAGAACTGAAAGTTAAAATGTTTGATACTTCAAATTCTGCAACATAACAACTTTCTAGACTTAGTCTCATTGTCTTACAATTAGACATATCTTTGTATTTATTATATGCAATGAGTGAAGCAAAGAAAAAGAAGATTAGCTGTGCTCTTCTCAAAGAGCACAATGTTTTTGCTTGTCTCATTTTTAGGGTGACTATAACCTAAAGTTTTACTAAAATCAAGCATTTCCATATTGAATTTGAAATCATTTTGCATAACTAGCACTCTTATTCGTTGTATTTGTCAGATAAATCTTTAACGATTTATTTTTTTACAAAGAGATAATGCATGTGATGTTTTGTTTAAAGTATATTGTATTGCTTAATAAAAATACTTTCTTTTGTAAAAGTGCGGGCCTTGCAATACATTTATGTTAAATTGACATGAAGAAGCCCCATTATGTTGCTACCTTGCGATAGTTCACCTCACCTGGTCTGTCCATGTGTGGTGGTAATATGATAATTTTCAGGCTTTACTAAGTTGGTAGAATTCAGGTTTCTGTCCTACAGCAGTATTTGATGTTTCTTCTTGTCGTTTATTTTTCCTTTGGGAAAGTTAAAACAGATAATACAGATTAACTGAGAACAATTTATTCCATACCCAGTCATAAAGATAAAGATGATTATATGCAGCAATGGCAGAAAATATTTTAATGCTATTCCCAAATTAATTTCATGCTTTATCATATTTAAAATTATAATACTTTGATACAACGCTCTCTCTGGCAATAACTTTTCATCTTTTTATAATATAAAGTTAACTGAGGGTCAGCCAGAAAGCTCACTGGACAAGTTAGTGCTTAGGCAGAGTGTAGGGACAGGGGTTGGATCTCCAGCTTGCCATGTCAACCCCACTCCTGGGGCATACTGAGCTGGCGATTGACACTGGGCCTGCTGATCCACGCCTGCAACGCCAGCACTCGGGAGGCCAAAAGCAAGAGGATCAATATCAGTATGATCTATGTAGTGAGGCCCTGTAGACCCTGAAATAAACACACAAAAAAAGAACTATTATCTATGTATAAAAATCTGCTAATGTAAGGGTATCTGTGCTGAAATGTGTTTCAGATAAATATGAAGACCCTATTCAGCCTCAATCAGAAAGAAGCTGTTGGCTTGGATATTCAAAAAACTATAACAAGAATCACCTGTCTTAATAAAGTTTTATTGGAATAAAAAAAAATTTAACTGGCTTCACTTCTAGAAGAAAATTTCCTACAACATTCTGGGAAATTCCACACTATCATCTGAGTAAACAGATGAACTAATTTCTAATTGTTTGGAATATTTCTGAAAGCCATTTACATTCAGACTTTCCTTATTATAAATCACCTTTTCTTTGTGACTCCTGCAGTGGGAGAAATTTCATAGAATTTCCTTCTTCAGTCATGATAATGTCTACCAATCTGAGAGCTAAGCGGAAGAATCAGGCACCATTCTTAAATAACTTACACTCTGATTAATTGTAGTATCATGATATCAATAATACATTTGTACCCTATACTCGAAAATAGCAGTGATTATACCTCATATCCTTCTATGTATCACACCAAACATTTTTCTTTTCTTTTTGTGCTTTTGCTTTTATGTTCAATAATATATACATCACAGTGTATCATAGCCTATCTTTTTTATTTTTTATTTTTTTTTGTCTTTTTGAGACAGGGTCTCGCTATGCAGTTGAGGCTAGTCCTGAGCTCACTTTGTAGCCCAGGCTGGTCTCGAACTTGCACCAATCCTCCTGCGTCAGCCTCCCGAGTGCTGGGATTACAGGCGTGCGCCACCACGCCCGGCTCATAGCCTATCTTTTAAAACCCTGCATATAAAAGAAATTGAAATACTTGTACAATGTTCTAATGTTTGTCATTCTTTCCACACTTTGGAGTGCATCAGTTGTGTCAGTTAACTCTATTCATTTTGTTTATAACATAGCAGAGACTGACAGATTTAGATATGAGTACTGAATTCTCCAATTAAACAAATGCTGTAATTCCTATGAACTCAGTTTCTTCACGTGTACAATGAAAGATTTTATTGGTGCCATTCTCTGGAGTCCTGAGAAAACATGGATAATAACCATAAGTGAATTATTTAGCAGGATATCATCAGGTAGACTTACTATTGATGGTAGGTGTTTCAAGGTTTCAGTATATAGCATTCTTCTTCCTGTGGACACCTACAGAACCAATGATTGAGAGTAAAAAAATGGCAACAACAATGAAAAATATCCTTATTTCTAAAATATCTAATATTAGTTCTTTTAAAACGATGAACTAAGGGTTGGGGAGATAGCTCCATGGCATAAATGCTTGCCTGGCAAGTGCAAGGTCGTAAGTTTGAATCGTGCTCCTGCAAAATAAAATAATAAAATAAATTAAATTACATGATGAACTTCCTAATACTCTAGAATTATCCAGACCTGTCCAACCAGTCTTAGGAAGTACTGGACTATCACAGATATTACATGAAATTCATATTCATATCATGGAAGGACATAACTTACCTCTCTATAGTTCGTGTAGCCATCAACAAGCGGAAGGGCAAGGGGAAATCATCTAATATACACTATGCCTACATCAAAATAATACAGTAATATTACAGTAATATAATACATTCAGTTCTTTAAGAACTGAATGATAGGTTAAGAACGTGTCCTTTTCCTTTAAGTTCTATCTCATATGTTATCTTTTCACTCAGTCTTTTCATACTCTTCTACTCTGAAAATATTTTTAAACTTTTTGATTTTTCATGGTCAGAAAATGTGATTCTTTTGAAGCACAGACAATAAATGACTGCTCTTCTGTATAATTATATATTATTTTACGTCACTTGTACAAAGGTAACGTATTGGTAACCCTCAAGGTACCATGAGTATAGGGTCAACATATACATTTGCCATATACATGTGTCAGAGCTGGTGAACAAAGCACTTTTCCTGTCTATTTGGAGGTTAACAACTAGAGACAAAGATGGACAATCATTTCATTTACAACATAATCTATATCTGTCTCACTTTTTCTATTCCTTTATTTATTTATTTTTGTCTTTTAGAGACAGGGTCTCGCTACGCAGTTCAGGCTGGCCTTGAGCTCACTTTTGTAGCCCAGGCTGGTCTCGAACTCGCACCAATCCTCCTGCCTCAGCCTCCCGAGTGCTGGGATTAGAGACATGAGCCACCACGCCCCGCTCTCTTTTTTTTTTTTTGTCTTTTTGAGACAGGGTCTCGCTATGCAGTTCAGGCTGGCCTAGAGCTCACTTTTGTAGCCCAGGCTGGTCTTGAACTCTCACCGATCCTCCTGCCTCAGCCTCCCGAGTGCTGGGATTACAGGCGTGAGCCACCACGCCCGTCTATCCCTTTAATTCTCTATATTCTCTTAATGAAATTTCATGGCTGGAATCATGAACACTTTAATAGAAAAGCAATTACTTGCCTCAAACGTGGGATGCAAATAAAGTAAAAGTTTTCTTTTTAAGTGTCCTATTTGAAATTAATAAATTATTTTCTCAACTTACATTTAATGTCTTTGACATATCAGTGATTACATTACTACAAAACACCTTCAAAAATAACATGAAATAATAATTAACATAATTTAAATAATCTAAAGGTCTGCTTACATAGACGAAGCATTTGACATAATTTCACAACGAGCTGGCATACTTGCCTGATAAGACTCACAATTAAACAATTTGCTGTATAAATTTATAAAGTAATTGTTGAACATAAGAATCACATCCAGGCTACTAGCGAAACCCGTGCGCCCGCCACGGGTAACCTGCCTCCGCCCCTCTGCCCTGCCTCTGCATTCCTGTGACTAAATTCCTGTTCCAGCCCTGACCCGACCCGCTGCTAGGGGCTGGCTGGGTCAGGATGCTGGGCCCGCCTCCCCCTTCCCCGCTCCCCCCCCCCTTTTTTTTTGAAACCCTCCAGCCCAAGCTCCAGTACTGAACCCATAAAACATCTCGTCTGGCAACTGATATGGTCCACGAGCCTACCAGGACTACTGAATCCCAAAGCTCCACCTCCACCTACAGACCACACCCACGGGGCTTCACAGCAGCTGGCAGGCCAAGCTCCAACACAAAGTCAGGAACATCTGTAGAGGAACCAGCTTGGAGTCTCCAGACCAAAGGCCCACAGACACAGCATAAAGCCACCAAAGTGCAGAGGTCGCTTCCATACAAAATAATAACAACAAGGACTATGAGGCAATCTCAGGGCCGTTGCCCACCCAAACCAAATATAGAAGACACTACCATGGAAGAAAATGTGAATCATACAGATGAAACCTCTGAATTGGTAGCATCTGAGGCAGACACACAAGTGCAGAAACTGATAGAGCAACTGAGATCAGAGATAACATCTGAAGTAAAAAAGAAATACATGAAGTGGAAAAATGGCTGGAGAAACGTATAGAGGACATCAGAGCAAAAATAATATCTAAAGTTGACAAAGACATGCCTAAATCAATAGCATCCCAAGTAGGGGAACAACTACACAAAAGTACAAAGGAGAACAGAACAGAAATAATCTCTGTATTAGAGAGAGAAAGGATAACCATAATGACAGACTTCAATACTATTAAAGAAGACATCGATAAAAAATTAGAGGAGA
>PVJA010030876.1:7169-25498 GCA_004027025.1 Myocastor coypus
TCAATAAGCTGGGCTTAATGCGAGATGATACAATATATGAAGATGAAGATGTAAAAGAAGCCATAAGAAGGCTTCCAGAAAACCTTTATAACGACAGGATGTTTCGCATTAAGAGAGCCCTGGACCTGAGCATGAAGCATCAGATTTTGCCTAAAGAACAGTGGACAAAGTATGAGGAGGATAAATTCTACCTCGAGCCATATCTCAAAGAGGTTATTCGGGAAAGAAAAGAAAGAGAAGAATGGGCAAAGAAGTAATGACATAGCTGGAAGTCTGGATGCAACTATCTTTAAAATATTTTTATGAACTCCTTTAACCCTGAAACACAGTTCAAAAATTATCTGCTTTGCAGATAGTGTACCTTAAATAAATGTCTGTGTATTCACAAAAAAAAAAAAAAAAAAGAAACAGCTTTTACTTTTCCCAGATTGTAGGATTACAGCTTCCGGCCGTGAACTTTTCCCTTCCCTGGTACATCTTCCCCTGGAGGGCTCTTCGGGAGCTGTCTACTCAGTGTCCGTGGGCTTGTGGCCCCCCCATGGCTGGATGCATCAGGTTCGCCACATTCCTCTGTACTCCGGAGTTGGCAGATGGAAAGTGAAAGGCGTGGTTGCCCCAGGAGCCTCCGGTCCTGCGGCGGAGAGCGGGCGTGCGGCTCCCTCCGGCCGCCCGGGGCCCTGCGTGGCCCTGGAGCAGCCCCTCCCGGCTGCCGTCCTCCCGCCGCCGGGGGCGCTGTGGTCCTCACGGGCCTGTGCAGACACCGTGTGGGCCGCCGCTCGCCTCCCGCAAGTGGGTGGCCGGGCAGGAGGACGTGGCCGCCATGGGTAAGGGTCGCCGGCGGGCCGGGATGGGCGTTCTGGTCTGCGTCACCTCTGAGGCTACGGCCGGCGAGGGTTGAGCCGGTTGGACAGGAGAGCTGGGCGGGGGGGGGGGCTCGGGTCACCATGGCAACGCGGGCCCCACCTCGTCGCCCCCGCGCGGCCCCCGCCCCTGCGCCGGGCTTGGAGGCTGAGCACCCAGAGTCCCACAGCTTCCAGGAGCGACGGAGATAGCTGGGGCTTGCTCCGGAGTCCGGGGTACAATTCCGGCCGAGCAATGACTTTTCAGGGATGGGGGAGGCGGAGGGAGGACCCCGCGCAGGCTTTCGTAGGGGTGCCCGACGCTGAGGGCGAGAGAGGGGCGGCGGTGCCGTGCACGAGCCCGGGTGAGCCTGCGTGTGCGGGAGCACAGCCTTGGGGCGGGGGACGCGAGGATGGGTCCCAGGCTCTCTGGGCGCGGCGGGTATCCGGGCCAGGGCCCGGTCGGGCGTGGCGGAGGAGCGGGTTCTCAGGCGGACCCAGAGGCCGAGAGCGGCGGGATGGCCCTTTTTATGCTGGTCGTGTTCACCTCCGTCCAGATGGTGATGGGCTCGATAAAGGGAGAATTGCCACAGATTGTGAAACGTCAGGTGGTTTCGCCCTGGGAGCAAGGGCTTGCCACTTTGGGTTGGAAGTGTGGTCTGTGTGGATGTGCGCTGGCAGTCGGCATGGTTGGAGCCATTGCCAAGAATTCATCGCCAGGCTGCACGGCTTTCTGACATCCGAGCCAGAATACTAGGTCGTGGCGAACTCCGGATGTTTGTTCAGGAAGGAAAAAAAGAATACTCTGAACACTTGCCCTTGGGCGTTTATCAGAGATGAGATGTACGGGGTTCGTTTTTCTGCATCTCAGTTTTGCCATCTGTGTTTGCTGAAAATATTCCTGCCAGTCACAACAGTGGTGAGAGCGTAGGGAAGCATCAGAATTTCTAAAAGAATAAAATATATGGGGAAGAAAATAATGGTTTTTTGAACTGAAAATGTCAGCTAGAAATCTAGCCTGGCATGGTGGCATCAGCCTATAATCCTGTCACCCCAGCCTCTCTGGAGGCTGAGACAGGAGAATTGCAAATTTAAGTCAAGCCTGGGCAATGTAGTGACTTAGCAAAACTATGCCTCAAAATTAAAAATAAAAAAGGGCTGGGGATGTAGCTCAGCACAAATGCCGCAGGTTCAGTACCCAACTCAAGGGCATCAGGACTTTGAGTATATCTGTACTTAATACTCGAACAGTGGCATCCTCAGCTGTGTGGAAGGGCAGAGGACTTCATTAGGCAGCCGTACAATACAAAATCACTCCTGGAAAGAAAAAGACAGAAAGAGGGTTCACACTGATGAAAGGGAGACTGGGCGTGGCGATGGGAGCCTGTAATTTCAGCTCTTGGGAGGCTGGAAAGAGGTGGATCACTAAAAGTCAAATCTAGTAATGAGACCCTGAACACCCTGTAGATCCTTCCCTAAAAAAAGTACAAATGGGTGAAAGGGTCTGGCAGCTCCTCTTTTGTCACTGTATTGGTCAAATTGTACCTGTCATGTTTGTTATGGGTGATGCTGGCATCTTCAGATTTTAACCACCTTTGTGAAATTCACAGTTTATTCTGAACTTTTTTGCTTGAGATTCATCCTTATATGTACTAGCCAATTACATGACATCCCTAAATGTGAGGTCACAAAAATTTATCAGGACCACGACCAGTTGCAGAACCCTGAGACTCATCCATAAAACAGCTGGACCACTTCATACTTCACCAGCAATAAAGAAGGGCTTCTTTTTCGATGTGGCCCTGTCAGCATTTGCTATTGGTTGACTTCTTGATGATAGCCATTCTTTCTGGGGCAAGGTGGAATCTCAGTGTTGTTTTAATTTGTAGCTCTCCAATGACCTGTGATATTGAACATTTTTCATATGTTTACTTGTCATTTGTATTTCTTCATCTGAATGTGTGTGTGTGTGTGTGTGTGTGTGTGTGTGTGTCAGATGCCCAGTTTTAGATTGGCTTTGCATTTGGAGCAGTGTCTTTTTAAAAAAATGATTTAAATGTCCTAGGTATAAATCCTTTGTCTGAAGGACAACTGGCTAAAACTTTTTTTCCCACTCTGTGGATTGTCTTTTCACCCTTTTGGTAATTTATTTTGCTGTACATAAGCTTTTTAATATGATGAGATCTCAGTTGTTGATTATTTGTATTATTTTCATGTGATTGGGATTTTGTTCCTGAGATCTATGCCTACACCTCTGAGGGGCTATGGGGATAAAGGAACCCTTCTCCACTGTTGGAATGTAGACTGGTGCAGCCACTGTGGAAATCAGTTCGGAGATTCCTCAAAAAAAAACTAGCTTTAGAGGTTTCATCTGACCCAGCTGTTCTGCTTGGTATTTTCCTGGAAGAATTAAAAAACACTATACCACAGTGATACATGTACACCCATGTTTATAATACCACAATTTGTAGTAACTAATTTTTGGAAACAACCCAAATGCCTATCAACTGAAGTATGGATAAAAAGGATGTGGGTTGTTTGTTTTTTAATGCAATGGAAGATTATTCAGCCATAAAGAAGAATAAATTTGAGACATTTCTAGGTAAATGGATGCTACTTGAGACCATACTCACAAGTGACACAAAGTGGACTCGGGCCTGGCGGGATGGCTCAGTGGTCTAAAGGGCCTGCTTGGGAAAGCTTGGGTGGCTTCAGGGACCGTGGTTCGATCCGCGGCACACATGCTGCGCCAGCCCTGCCCTCGGGATGGGCTGCGCCGGCCATAAAGATGATTGAATGGACAAACAAAGGTTCTGAAACAATAAATAAATAATTCTTAAAAAATAAAGTGGACTCATATGGGTAAATATCACATTGCCTCTCTAGTGTGAGAAATAGAAGGAGTAAATAAGGCCTAAAAGGTAGAATGTATATTGTAAAATGGGAATAAATTATTCAAAAGGTAAGAGGAACTAGGGAAGGGGAAAAGAAAGGAAAAAGTAAAAACACAATTAAAACCGATAAATTGGAAACAAAGTTTTGTAATTAGAGGAAAGGGTAAAGGGGAAGAGATGGGAAAAAAATTAAAATGTATCATGTATGGGTATAAGTTCTCTGTGGTATATCTAATCATATGTATCTAAAAATGTACCAATAAACTTAATTTTTAAAATTATGGCTGGTGTGTCACAGTAGCAAACCTTGCAGGGGCTGAGTGAGCAAGACCAAGCTCTGCAGGGTCATGCAGATCTCTCAGTTTTCTAGGAGGCCACATTTGTGTAGTTCTCATTGTCAGACCTTGTGCATGGCTAGGCATGGTGGTGCATGTTGACTGCCCCAGCACTTAGGAAGCTGAAGAAGGCCAGGCTGAGAAGCTACATAGCCAGTTCAAGGCCACCCTGTCTCAACAAACAAAAGCCAAAGAGTCCTTGTGAATGATTTTGAACTTTTTTCCACTTTCAGCTATAAAAGATCCCACAGCTGTAGAGAGAGCAAATTTGCTAAACATGGCTAAACTGAGCATCAAAGGGCTCATTGAATCCGCCCTGAGCTTTGGCCGCACACTGGACTCGGACTACCCACCCTTGCAGCAGTTCTTTGTGGTCATGGAGCACTGTCTGAAACACGGCCTCAAAGGTAATTCACTTTGGAATGCCTCCTTTTGTATCTCAGATGTTCTTAAACATGTAGTTTTTGAGGTCATAGTTAGTATTATTTTTTTTTTAAGAATTTTTATTTTAAGCCGGGCGTGGTGGCTCAAGCCTGTAATCCCAGCACTTGGGAGGCTGAGGCAGGAGGATTGGTGCGAGTTCGAGACCAGCCTGGGCTACAAAAGTGAGCGCAGGACCAGCCTCAACTGCATAGCGAGACCCTGTCTCAAAAAGACAAAAAAAAAAAAAAAAAAGAATTTTTATTTTATTTTATTTTTTTCTTATTTCAGAACTTTTGTTTGTTTATTTTTATGGCTGGCTCAGCCTGCCCTGAGGGCAGGGCTGGCACATTGAACTGCAGTCCCTGCAGCTGCCCAAGCTTTCCTAAGCAGGTGCTTTAGACCACTGAGCCATCCTGCCAGGCCCATAGTTACTTATTTTGTTTTTGGTACTGGGAATCAAACTCGGGACCTTCACCAGGCAGGTATAACACCACTGGGCTATATTCCCAGCTGTTTTTGTTTTGTTTTGTTTTGTTTTTAATTTTATTTTATTTTATTTATTTATTTATTTATTTATTTATTTTTTCTTGTTTCAGAACTTTTGTTTGTTTATTTATTTATTTTAATGGCTGGCTCAGCCTGCCCTGAGGGCAGGGCTGGTGCAGCATGTGGTGCCGGGGATCGAACCGCAGTTCCTGCAGCCACCTAAGCTTTCCTGAGCAGGCGCTTTAGACCACTGAGCCATCCTGCTGGGCCCCTGTTATTTTTTATTTATTTATTTATTTATTTATTTATTTATTTATTTATTGTCTTTTTTGAGACAGGGTCTCACTGTGCAGTTCAGTGTTTTTGTTATTGAGACAAGTTCTCACTGTGTAGTTCAGGCTGGCCTCAAACTCGCTGTGTAGCCTAGTCTGTCCTTGAATTCTTGGCAATCCTTATGCCTCAGCCTCCTGAGTGCTGAAATCACAGGGGTGTGCCACCATTCGTAGCTTAATACTGCTATTTTGTATTTAGGAATATGTGTGTGTGTGTGTGTTGTGTCTGTCTGTGTGTGTGTGTGTGTGTGTGTGTGTGTGTATGTGTTTGGGATTTTTGGTTTCATTATACAGTTCAGCCTGGTTTTGGACTCACTATGTAGCCCAGGTTGGCTCTTAACTCATGGTAATCTTCCTGTTTCAGCCTTCTGAGTACTAGGATTAAGGTTCTTACTACCATACTCTGCTTGTAAAATATATATGTGATTAATTTTTTAAAAAAATAAGTTAGCGAGCCGGGCGTGGTGGCTCATGCCTGTAATCCCAGCACTCGGGAGGCTGAGGCAGGAGGATCGGTGCGAGTTCGAGACCAGCCTGGGCTACAAAAGTGAGCTCAAGGCCAGCCTCAACTGTGTAGCGAGACCCTGTCTCAAAAAGACAAAAAATAAATAAATAAATAAAAATAAAAATAAAAAATAAGTTAGCTGGGAGCTGAGGAGATAGCTCCAAGGCACAAGTGCCTGCTGGGCAAGTGCAAGGTCGTGGGTTTGAACCCTGGTCCCACAAAAAGAAAAAATAAGTTAGTTGACTGGCGAGATGGTTCAGCGATCTAAAGTGCCTGCTTAGGAAAGCTTAGGCAACCTCAGAGACTGTGGTTCGATCCCTGGCACCACATGCTGCACCAGCCTCACACCCAGGTTGGGCTGGGCCAGCCATGATACAACAAAAAAAAAGGGTTTTTTTTGTCTTTTTGAAACAGGGTCTCGCTATGTAGTTCAGGCTGGCTTTGGGCTCACTTTTTTAGCCCAGGCTGGTCTCGAACTCACAGTGATCCTCCTGCCTCAGTCTCCTGAGCACTGGGATTATAGGCATGTGCCACCATGCCCAGCTAAAAGTAATTTTTTTCAATGTGTGTCCTGAACTGGTTTTGTTTTCTAAGGTAATACAGTTGTTTCAGATTTTGGGCTGGGGACATAGCTCAGTGGCCTAAGCACCTGCCTGACAAGCACAAGGACCTGGGTTCAATCCCTGATACTGCATGCCATGCTGGTGTCCTCACCCTAGGTCCGCCAAGCCAGTCACCAAAACTAGGTGTGGTGGGGGTGGGGAGATAGCTCTGAGGCACAAGTGCCTTCTGGGCAAGTGTAAGGTCGAAAGTTCGAACCCTGGTCCCACAAAATAAAATAAAATAAAATAATAAATAAATAAATAAATGAAAATAAAAAACAAAACTAGGTGTGGTAGCACAGGCCTGTAATCTCAGCTTGGGGGCGGGGGCTGAAACAGAAGGAGGATCACTTCTTGTCTAAGCTGCATAGAAAGATCCTATGCCAAATACATAAATTAAAATAAAATTTTAGGGCTGGTAAGATCGCTCAGCAGTCTAAAGCACCTGCTTAGGCAAGCTTTGGTAACTGCAGGGACTGCAGTCTGATCCTTGGCACCACATGCTATATCAGCCCCACCCCTAGGGCAGGCTGAGCCAGCCATAACATAAATAAATAAAGTTTAAAAGAATAAAATAAAATTTTAGACAGTAATTCTGATATAAACTCACATTTCTAGTTTGGGCCCTAATGGACAAATACATTGAGAGTGTCGATTATTATAGTAGAAACCACCTAAGTACATGAAAACATGTCTAGAGATAGTATGTTCTCCATTGGGATGTTGTAGAAATGTAAATGATTACCAAAAAGGATAATCCATGCTATACAGACCATTGAATTATTGAGGGTTTTTTTAATTAAAATTTTTTTTTGTATTTTAGGGAAGGGTCTACAGGGTACTCAGGGTCTCACTACTAGAATTCAGGGGACTTGTAGTGATCTGCCTGTTTACAGCCTCCCAAGAGCTGGGATTACATGTTCTCTCCACCACACCCAGTCTCAATTGCATCTCAGCAAGCTCCAGGGGTGGGCCCGCACTCCCCCCTACCACACACACACACACACACATCAAGGAATTATTGTTTCATGTAAACATTTTTTTTTTTTTTTGTGGGTTTAGGGATTGAACTCAGGTTCTCACACTTGCCAGGCAAAAGCTTATTCTGCTGAGCTATCTCCTCAGCCCCTGTAAGATGTTTTATATATATATGTATATATACTGGTAATGAGAATCAAAACTAGGGTCATAGGGTCTGCTGAATGGCTCAGTGGATTGTTAGAAGTGCCTGCAAGCAGGGCAGGGCCCAGAGGTTGGATCCTGGGGCCTGCTGTGCTGGCCCATGCGGAGATGGCAATTGAGTTGGGGTGTGGTGGCACAGCCTGCAATCCCAGTTCTTGGGAGGCTGTAAACAAGTGGATCACTACGAGTCTGATCTGTGTAGTGAGACCCTGAACACCTCGTAGACCCTTCCCTAAAAAAAAAACCAGGGCCATGTCCATCCCTGGCAAATGCTGCACCATTGACTCTGTGCCGCCATGCCTGGCAGAGCATATATTAAAATTTAAATATGCATATATACTTGCCGGATTTGGCCTCTAGTGCCTATGCTCAGCCTCTGTGTGTCAGTTGTGAGCTGCTGTGACTTGGAAAGCAGAAGTGTGGCTGTGGTTGGCATATTAACGTGGATGAATTAGCACAGCTTAGAAGTTCTGACTCCAGAGCAGGAAAGTTGGGTTGATATAACAACCGGAAGTGGAAGCCAGGCATGGTAGGGCATGCCTGTAGTCCCAGCACTTCAGAACTTGAACGGGGAGAATCATCTGAAGTTTGAGGCCAGCCTGAATAGCAGAGTAAGGGCCTGTCTCAAAAAAGGTCATCCAAATTTTGTGCACTTCAGAACAAGAATAAAGCTTTGTTATCAAAGCTTGAGAAATCCTGTGATGTTAATGAATTTGTTGCTCTTTATTTCATGACAAAGTAATTTCTTAAAGTTATATAAGAAATAGTGGAGAGAGAACCGGCAGGATGGCTCAGTGGTCTAAAGCACCTGCTTAGGAAAGCTTAGGTGGCTGCAGGGACCGCGGTTCAATCCCCGGCACCACATGCTGTGCCAGCCCTGCCCTCAGGGCAGGCTAAGCCGGCCATAAAAATACATAAATAAACAAAAGCTCTGAAACAAGAAAAGAAAAATAAATAAAATAAGAAAAATTCTTTAAAAAAAAAAGAAAAGAAATAGTGGAGGGCCAGCAAAATGGCTCAGTGGTCTAAAGTACCTGCTGAGGAAAGTTCAGGCAAGCCCTGGGACCACTCATCGATCCCCGGAACCACATGCTGTGCCACCCCACCCCAGGGTGGTCTGAGCTGGACATAACACAAAACAAATAAATGAAGTTTAAGAAAATTAAAATAAAATCTTAAAAAAGAAATAGTGGAAATTTGCTCTGGGTACCATAGGCTCTCCTGCACTCATGTGGGCCTGATGCCAGCTCACATCTTCACTGCTGCCTGCCCAGGCCTCCAGCCCCTGGGGCCCCCTGTGCTACTATAGCCGCTTCTCAGACATCAGGAAGCCGTGGGCCTGTCCGGTCTTCTTGAATTCTAATTTCCCTTCTGAAAAACTTCTATTTTTGTTTATTTTTAAACTATAATTTTTTAAAACTTTTTGTATTTATTTATTTGCTTATTTATTTATTTATTTATGTTAAAGTTTTTTAAAACTTTATTTATTTATTTATGTTATAGCTAGCTCAGCCTGCCCTGGTGGTGGTGGGGCAGGCGTGACATGTGGTGCCTGGCATCAAACCTCAGTCCCTGTGGTTGCCTAAGCTTGCCTAAGCAGGTGCTGTTGAATTGGACTTTGCTGAATGTTGGCCGAGATAATTACATTCTTTTTCTTTTCTTTTTTTTTTTAAACACTTTATTTATTTTTTTTTTTTGTTTCAGAACTTTTGTTTATTTCTTTTTATGGCCGGCTCAGCCTGCCCTGAGGGCAGGGCTGGCACAGCGTGTGGCGCCTGGGATCGGACCGCGGTCCCTGCAGCCGCCCAAGCTTTCCTAAGCAGGTGCTTTAGACCACTGAGCCATCTTGCCAGGCCCCTCTTTTTCAAACATAATTAAAATTTCATCAGCTCTGAGGAGGCTCAGGCAGGAGGATCCCTTCGAGTTTGAGACCAGCCCAGCCAGGGCTACAAACTGAGTTCAAGGCCAGCCTGAATTGCCTGGTGAGCTCTGTCCTCAAAGACCTCACTCATCTGACTATTGCTGTAGCACTTCCTTGTGCCAGGACTGTCCCCATCCGTCATCCTTGCTCCTGTTTCAGGTGGCATCTGAGGGCCTTAGGGTAGATGGACACATTGTGACATGCTGTCTCTGCCATGTGCTGATCAGGGTTGAGAAAGAAACAGGTAGCAATCACATGGTTCTCCATGACCCAGATATTAGGATATGAAGAAAAAATTTAGTGTTTTGGGTGTTTTTTTTTTTTTTTTGGAGGGTGATAAAGTGTCACTGTGTAAACTCTGACGCCCAGCTGGCTTGCTCACAGGGATACTCCTGCCTCAGCCTTCTTCCAAGTGCTGGGATAGTAAGCCTAAGTACACCCAGTTTAAGCCTGGATGTTTGTAACCTAATTTACCTTACTGTATATTTCTGCCACACAGGAGTGGCTATCATGGGTTTTTTGGACATTGGCTCCAGGGTGATGCGCAAGGCCATGTGATGGTGGCCGGTGAGAAGGTCTCTGGACAACAGTATGCTAAGAATGTTCTTTGTCAATGTTGAAATTGTGTGCATTACTCTCTTTTTTTCTAGTGAAAAAATCATTTTTGAGTTATAACAAAACCATCTGGGGCCCTTTAGAACTGGTGGAGAAGTTATACCCTGAAGCAGAGGAGATAGGAGCCAGTGTCCGGGATTTACCAGGTCTGAAGTAAGTAATCTCATTAGTTGCTCATCCTTCCCCACAAAAATCTCTTCACTTTTCCTGTAAAAGGTAGCTTTTTTTTTTTTTTGTCGTTTTGAGACAGGGTCTCCCTGTGCAGTATAGGCTGGCCTGGAACTCACACAAATCCTTCTGCTTCAGTCTCCCAGGTGCTCAGAATCTTTTTTTCCAAGTTCACAATGTTACTGAGATGTTCTACTGGAGCAGATTTGCCTACTCCCAGGAGTTCAGCTGTTTGCTCCTAAAGCTCGCTTCAATCTAGAGAAGGAAAAACAAAACCGTGATAAAACACTTCTTTCCTGTGTTAATGTGTGGTTGAGCAAAGTAGCCCAGGCAGCCATGACTCTGCCAGCACGAGGCAGTGTTCTGACCAGGACCTCTTCTTCCTAGGACCCCCCTGGGCCGAGCAAGGGCCTGGCTGCGGTTGGCCCTTATGCAAAAGAAAATGGCCGACTACCTGCGCTGCCTGGTCATCCAGAGAGATCTCCTGAGGTCAGTGTCTGGGGCCACACTCACCTGCATGGCTCCTTTTATTGAGTCTTGTCTGTGCAAAGGAGTTAAAATGTAAAAATGAGAGGATATATAAGACGCCATAAGGTAGCACAAAGTAAAAGGAAGAGGAAAATTGAGAGAGAAAACCTTGGTAGCATCTACCATGGGTTAGGGAGCCCCAGAGAAGAACACCATAAGCGGTGCCTCCACGACAAGGGGACGTCTGTGAGTCGTGCAGCTTGTGTTCTATCTTCTAAATGATGTTGATTCTATGGACACAGACTTGCATCAGAGTTGGGGGGTTTAGTCCAGTACATTTCTTCCTTCTTTACTCTCCTGCTAGCGCTGCACCCAGCTGGCTTGATCTGAGCTGCAAGCTGAGCTGTTAGGGAGCTGTGGCTGGCATGGCCATGTACTCGTGTGCCTCTGGGTTTACACTTTGAATTGCCCAGTGTGAGAAGGGAGTGACCATACTTCAAGCACTGCATCTGTCTGTGATCCCAAGCTTCACTGAAGTGATGAAATAATATCCTTGGCACTGGATGGCATAAGATAGTGGTAACTGTTACTCACTATACATAGGCAAATCCTAATTGTAGGTAATAGTGTAGCCTCTTTTTCTTAGGTTTTTCTTTTCTTTTTCGGTGCTGGGGATTAAACCCAGGGTCTTGTGCATCATAGTGTCATTAGAGCCCAGGCTGGTCTTGAATTTGCAGCAGTTGTCCTGCTTCAGCCTCCTGAATGCTAGGATTATAGGTATGTGCCACCACACCTGGCATTATTTATTTCTAAGATGGAATTTCATTATATAGCTCTAAGTAGCCCAGGCTAGCCGCAAACTCAATGATCCTCCTGCCTCCTGAGTACTGAGATTATAGTAACGTAGTATCATCGTTGGCAATTTTTAATTCACATTTTGTAATACTGAGGGTTGAGCCCACAGTTTTGGGCCTGCTGGGCAGGCTCTCTACTATTAAACCCCTTTTAAAAACTTCATTTGAGACAGTGTCTCACTAAGTTGTATAGACCAGCCTTAAATTTTTGATCCTTCTGCCTCAGCCTTCTGAGCAACTTGGACTATAGGCATTTCCCACTCACCCCCCCCCATTTGTCTCCCTTTTAATCTTTTGTTGCATCTCTTCCTGCTCAAAAATTATTTTTAAAATTATTTATTTATTTATTTATTTATTTATGGCCTGAGGGCAGGGCTGGCACAGCATGTGGTTAGGGATAGAACCAAAATTCACTAAGCCTAAAAAAAAAAAAAAAAATTCACTAAGTCTGCCTAAGCTTGTTAAGCACACACTTTAGACTGCTGAGCTATCTCACTGGCCCTCAAAAACACTTTTGGATTTTTGTTTGCTCATTTGTTTGTTTGTTTGAGACAGGGTCTTACCATGTAGCCCAACCTGGGGCAAACTCTGCAGTCTTCCTGCTTCAACCTCCAAATACTGGGATTACAGGCATGTACCTGTAAAATACCTGTATGTCTGACCAAAATTCTTCATTTATGTCCTTCAGTCTCATTTTCTATATATATATATTTTTTAAATTTATTTTATTTTCTTTCTTATTTCAGAACCTTCGTTTATTTATTCACTCATTTTTTATGGCCGGCTTAGCCTGCCCCGAGGGCAGGGCTGGCACAGCATGTGCCACCGGGGATCGAACCGCGGTCCCTGAAGCCGCCCAAGCTCCCAAGCAGGGGCTTTAGACCACTGAGCCATCCCGCCGGGCCCCTCATTTTCTATATTAGCATAGAACTTAAGTTTGAAAAGTTAGCATGTAGAAAGGCTAATTTAAAGGTGCCAAACTGACATCCAGGGATACAATTCAGTGTAGCACTTAGCTAACAGTGTTTGGCCTGGACTTCTGTCCCCGGTCCTACAAAAAATAAAACCATGAAAAGAAAACAAAGATAGGGGCTGGGTTGTGGTGGCACACACCTGTAATCTCAGCCCTAGGGATGCTGAGGCAGGAGGATTGGTGCAAGTTCAAGACCAGCCTGGGCAACAAAAGTGAGCTGAAGGCCAGCCTGAACTGCATAGCAAATCCTTCTCTCTCTCTCTCTCTCTCTCTCTCTCTCTCTTTTCTTTTTTGTGGGATCGGGGACCCTGTCTCAAAAAGACAGGGGCCAAGGAGACAGTTCTGTGGCACAAGTGCCTGCCTTGTGAGTGCAAGGTCATGAGTTTGAACCCCAGTCCCACAAAAATAGCTAATTGGGTTTGATTATTTCCATGTCCATAACATAAAACACTAAGATTGTAAAGCTGGGCGTGGTGGCGCACGCCTGTAATCCCAGCACTCGGGAGGCTGAGGCAGGAGGATTGGTGCAAGTTCAAGACCAGCCTGGGCTACAAAAGTGAGCTCAAGACCAGCCTCAACTGCATTGCGAGACCCTGTCTCAAAAAGACAAAACAAAAGCCGGGCGTGGTGACGCACGCCTGTAATCCCAGCACTTGGGAGGCTGAGGCAGGAGGATTGGTGCAAGTTCGAGACCAGCCTGGGCTACAGAAATGAGCTCAAGGCCAGCCTCAACTGCACAGTGAGACCCTGTCTCAAAAAGACAAAAAAAAAAAAAAAAAACCCAAAAAACAAAAAAACACTAAGATTGTAAAATGTAGTTTTAGAAATTAATTTGTAATCTCAGCTCTTTGTTCTTCTGATTGTGTAGTGAGTTCTATGAGCACCATGCTCTGATGATGGAGGAGGAGGGTGCCGTGATTGTCGGGCTGCTGGTTGGCCTGAACGTGATCGACGCCAACCTGTGCGTAAAGGGAGAGGATTTAGATTCCCAAGTAAGTGAGGTCGTTGGCACCAGTGGCAGAGCTTGCAAACTCTGTGCTGTGGTTCACTCCAAGTTGTGAGTGGTGTGTTACACACCAGAGAAAGATGAAAGGTGTTCAGTTGGATGGTAGTGGCATTATTTCTCCCTTTAAATAAAAATAACTTTGTTAACTTCAGGTTGGAGTGATTGATTTTTCCATGTATCTAAAGAATGAAGAAGATATTGGAAATAAAGAAAGGTAAGATTTTCATAAATTCTTTCATATATATATATATTTTCATATATATATATACATATATATATATATATACATACATATATATATATATATATATATATATATTTTTTTTTTTTTTTTTTTTCCAGAACTGGGGACTGAACTCAGGCCCTTGCGCTTGCCAGGCAAGTGCTTATTCTGCTAAGCTATCTCCCCAGCCCCACATGCTATATTTTTAAATATAACTCTTTACAGAGAGGTTTGAATCCATTCATTTATGTCTATGTGTATCCTGAATTTCCTACTTTGTTTTTTTTTTTTAATTTTTTATTTTTTTTATTTTTATTTTTTTTCTTGTTTCACAACCTTTGTTTGTTTATTCACTCATTTTTATGGCCGACACAGCCCACCCTGAGGGCAAGGCTGGCGCAGCATGTGGTGCCAGGGATCGAACCGCGGTCCCTGAAGCCGCCCAAGCTTTCTCAAGCAGGCGCTTTAGACCACTGAGCCATCCCGCCGGGCCCTCCTACTTTGTTTTGTTTGCATTTTCTTTAAAAGTTTTATAAATCGAGAAAAAATAATATAAAAGAAGATAACTAACACAAAATAGGACTTTTTGGTCATAGCCATGTTTGTGAAGACCTGTTTAGTAGCTATTTTTCATGCTAATGCTACTTATTGTATTTAAAATATAATGAAATGTTAAGCCTAGTATTAGCAAGCAATTTACTGACCAAAGTTGCTTAGCATATAGCTTACTGCTAAGTGATTACAGAGGTTCTTGAATTTTAACCAGGTATGGTGTTCTATACCTGTAATCCTAATGCTCTGGAGGCTGTGGTAGGAGGATGACAAGTTTAAGCCCAATCTGGGCGATTTAGCAAAAGTTTGGGACTTTAAAAAGGTTGAAGATAAGCACTTGGGAGACTGAGGCAGGATTGCTGTGAGTTTGAGGCCAGCCTGAACTGCATAGTGAGACCTGTATCAAAACGACCAAAAAAAAAAAAAAAAGGAGTGTAAAGACCCTAGGTTTGACCACTGATAGCTCCAAAGGAAGAAAGACTTTTGGATTTTACTTAGATGATGTAAATATTTTTTCACCTTTCCAACTATCACCAACCTGCTTCTCTTTTCCCCAGGAATGTTCAGATTGCTGCCATTTTGGACCAAAAGAATTATGTTGAAGAATTAAATAGACAACTCAAGTAAGTATTGTGGGTACTTGAATAGCTATTTATATTTTATGTTATATTACACTTTTTTTTTTGTCTTTGAGACAGGGTCTTTCTATGCAGTTAAGGCTGGCCTTGAGTTCACTTTTGTAGCTCAGGCTGGTCTCGAACTCACACCAATCCTCCTGCCTCAGCCTCCCGAGTGCTGGGATTACAGGTGTGAGTCACCACGCCCGGCTTATATTACACTTTTTAAAAATTTATGTATTTTCTTTTTTTCTTTCAGAACCTTTGTTTGTTTATTTACTCATTTCCATGGCCGGCTCAGCCTGCCCTGAGGGCAGGGCTGGTGCAGCATGTGGTGCCGGGAATCGAACCGTGGTCCCTGTAGCCACCCAAGCTTTCCCAAGCAGGCGCTTTAGACCACTGAGCCATCCCACTGGGCCCCTATTACACTTTTTTTTTTCTTTTCTTCTTAACCCTATTTCTTCTTAAGAGAAAGGTTGGGGGGTGGGACAGAAATTAAGAGCACAGAGAATTTTTGGATAGAATTCATTTACAAATGAAAATCTGGCTGGGTGTAGTAGCATACATCTGTAATCCCAGCGTTTGGGAGGCTGAGGCAGGAGGATCAATGTGAGTTCAAGACCAGCCTGGGCTACAAAAGTGAGCTCAAGGCCAACCTGAACTGCATAATGAGACCCTCTCTCAAAAAGACAATAATATTGGGTGGATGTGATGGCTCAGCAGTCTAAAGCGCTTGCTTAGACAAGCTTAGGCAGCCACAGGGACCGTGGTTAGATCCCCATCACCACATGCTACGCCAGCCCCACCTCTAGGACAGGCTGAGCTGGCCATGATTAAAAAAATAATAATAATTTTAAAAAATTTATAAATAGAACCTTCATTAAATTCAGATAGAATTTTATTTTTTTTTAATGAATTTTATTTATTTATTTTTTTTTACTTTTTTTTGTGGTCCAGGGTGTCAAACTCAGTACCTTGCTCTTGCCAGGCACATGCTTATGCTACTGATCTATTTCTCCTGCCCTTTTTTTTTTTTTTTTTTTTTTTTTTTTTTTTTTTTTTTTTTTTTTTTTTTTTTTTTTGAGACAGGGTCTCGCTATGCAGTTGAGGCTAGTCCTGAGCTCACTTTTGTAGCCCAGGCTGGTCTCGAACTCGCACCAATCCTCCTGCCTCAGCCTCCCGAGTGCTAGGATTACAGGCGTGCGCCACCACGCCCGGCTTTTTTTTTTACTTTTTGAGACAGGACTTCACTACGGAGTTCAGGCTGGCCTTGAGCTCATTTTGTAACCCATGTTGACCTCAAACTTGCAGTGATCATCCTGACTCAGGCTCTTGTACAGTGGGTCACAGGTGTGTGCCACCACATGCAGCTCAGAACTATAAACTTATCACTGTACTGTAGAAAAAAGCCTGGTTAGGTGATGTTCCTACCATTGGAATGGTTCAGAGTCGCATTTTGCCTGCCTCCAAGGGCTGCGTGTGTAGATGTGGCCATCACTTTGGGGTGAGAGTTTGTTCTCATCACAGACACTCCTGGGAGCAGTGCCAGCTGCAGTTGAGGAGTACAGGTCTGCATCGAAAGGGGCCAGTTTTGATAGGAATAGTGTGAGACAGAACAATTTAGGGTCTGCTAATCACATCAGCATTTTTGAATAGTAATTTAGCCAATCCAATATGCCCTAGATACTATCTTAGTATCAATATAAAATGATTATCTGGGTGTGGTGGCACATGCCTGTAATCCCAAGGATCAGTACAAGTTCGAGACCAGCCTGGGCTACAAAAGTGAGTTTAAGGCCAGCCTGAACTGCATAGTGAGACCTTGTCTCAAAAAAAACAAAATAAATAAATGAATAAAATAAAATAAAATAAAAAAATAATATGCTGCACTGTTGCTGTGGGATTAGCAATGGGCTGTTCACATCAATTAAATTTAAGGATTAGTTGGGGCCAGGGAGATAGCTCAGAGGCACAGGTGCCTGCCTTACAAGTGCAAGCTCCTGAGTTCAACGATTCCTGGTTCTGCGGAAAAAAAAACCTTAGGCGTTAGTGAAAGTGGCTTTCTCTGGGTATTGAGATTATGAATAATTAGTAGTAACTTTTATTTTATGCTTTGTAAGTTTTGAATTCTACTTGAAGAAAATTGTGTTAGTTGTAAAACAAACCTCCCGTTTTGCAAAAAGAAACCAAAGTTATAAAAATAGGAAAAACTTTCGCAATGCATTTTTTTTTTAAATCATAGGAAACATAGGAATTTTTAATTTTTATTTTATTTATTTATTTATATTTTGTAATTTATGGAAGGGTCTATGGGGTGTTCAGGTCTTCTTCCCACTAGATTGGACTTTTAGTGATCCACCTGTTTACAGCCTCCCAAGAGCACCACCAAGCCCAGTCTCAATTGCCATCTCAGCAGGTCCTAGGGGCATGTCCCCCAACCCTGCAGGCAGGCCTGGGGATGGAAGCCCCACCCCTGGGCCTGCTTGCAAGCAGTTTTTTTAATCTGCTGAGCTATTTGGCCCACCCTGGAAATACATTTTATAATTTGTGTTTCTGACATTTCTGGATGCAACCTATGTTGCTTATATAGTAGTTTTAAACTTTCACTCTTTGGGAGCAGGTGATACCTTCATTCAGCTTAAATTTAAAGCGCTCAGTAGCCGCTGGCAGGGCTCCTCCTTCGCGCTGACCTCTGGCCATCAGGCCCCTGTTCACAGGTCCCTTGCATGGGCATTATCTGGCTCTTCTCCAGCGGTAGGTGTGAGAGCAAGCAGCAGAGAGTGTGCTGGCTCTTCTGTCCCTCATGCTCTGGAAGAGGGGCCTATCTGCCCAGGCTCAGAGTGTGCTCTGCCTTCTTCTCTCAGCCTTGTGTCAGCCACTGAGCAGCACCAACATTAACATGTTAGACTTCGTTAGCTTTTTTTGAGTGTGTGTGGTACTAGGGATTGAACTCGCGATCCTGTGCTTGTCAGGCAAGCCTTTATCCTGCTGAGCTCTCTCCCCAGCTTTTTTTAGACATTACTTAAAATATTTTACTCTTTTTTCCAGTAGGCAGCTATGTACATTTAGAATATTTTGAAAGTATAAAGAGAAAAAATAGAACTCCAACAACAAAAAAAGGAAAAAATAGAGCCCACCTGTTATTCCTTAGTCAAAGAAAACAGCCGTTGAGGCTTGTTCTCAGAGTGGGTTTTGGCCATCATGGTATTGATGTTCTTGTAAAGGCAAGGCAGATGGCATCGTTCAGTTATGTGGAAAGAAACTGCAGCTCAAAGGCTTCTCGGCTGTCAGGGTACCACGCTGTTTTTTTTTTTTTTTTTTTTTTTTTTTTTGT
>PVJA010030877.1:0-17500 GCA_004027025.1 Myocastor coypus
TTTTTTTTTTTTTTTGTGGGACCAGGGTTCGAACTCACGACCTTGCATTTGCCCAACAGGCACTTGTGCCTCGGAGCTATCTCCCCAGCCCCTATTTCTGATATCATGGATGTTAGAGGAGGCAATCATATCTCTGCTATAGTTGCTCCATGTGCTTTATCTTCTCCCCAATCCCTCTGATCTAGTGAATTGGCAAGAAAATTTAGAAGTAAAATACCTGGAATTAGCATTAGACCAAAAGGACTGGGGTCCAACAGGATTGTTTTATTTCAGATTCCAGTAAGAAGTTCAAGGTTCCCTGGCTGTCTCTCTGTGATCAATTGGCTGCTAACCTGGATGCTCCTGTGCTCCCTCAGTTCAATTCTCTTGAAAGACCCAAAACTTAACGAGTCACTAAATTTATTCTTGGAGCATTATTATAAAGGCTATACATGAGGATCAGTCAAATGAAGGGATCAAGGGTAAGGTCTGTGAAAGTCTTGAATACAGATCATCTCTGAGTATCCCCTGCTGTATGGGGTTCATCGTGCTCCTGACAGACTGTTGTATTTGCCAACCAGGAATCACCCCAACTTTGGTACTCAAAGTTTTTATTAGGGTTTTATTATATAGGCCTTGCCATTGAAATAAATTTCCATCTCCTTTCTTCTGGAAGGTGAAGTCAGCTCAAAACCTAACCTTTTAACACATGGTTGGTCTTCTGGTGATCAGTTGCTGTCCTGTGTTACCCCTTTAGCATAAGGGCTCATGAATAATAAAGGGTCCCTATCACATAGTAAACGCCAAGGGCTGTAGATGTTACCTTTTTCTCCTCCCAGGAGCCCCCTATACACAACAGATTAAAAACATTGGAGGGACTGAGACAGGTTTTTCTAGGTTGCTATACCTTGAATTTGCTGTTCTACAGCCTCAGGCTCCAGAATAGATTGGAACATTACAGGCATATGTTACTATGTCTCACTAAACAAACAAACAAACAAACAACAAGCAAACAAAAATTTATTTTTTAAAGACAGGATCTTTTTATGTTGCCTAAGTCAGCCTTGAACTTCTGGACACAAGTGATCCCCCTGCCTCAGGCTTCTGACTAGTTGAAACTAATGGAAGTACACTGCCATGCCTGCTCATTTTTAAAAAATCATACAATGTAGTTCCACCTGTGGTAGCTGTTAGTATGTTTCAGGCATTGTGCTGAGTTATTCCATTCATCCTTCTTCCCTTCGTCCCTCCCTTCCTTCCTTCCTTCCTTCCTTCCTTCCTTCCTTCCTTCCTTCCAGTGTTTAGAGTGCCACATCAGCTATGCTGCAATAGAAAACTCTATCAACAGCAATTTTATTTATTTTTTATTTTTTGAGACAGGGTCTTGCTATGCAGTTCAGGCTGGCCTTGAGCTCACTTTTGTAGCCCAGGCTGGTCTCGAACTCACACTGATCCTCCTTCCTCAGCCTCCCAAGTGCTGGGACTACAGGTGTGTGCCACCACGCCTGGCAGCAATTTTAAAATAAGAACTTAAAAAGCTAGAAACCCAGGGGTAGGCCATTTGCTAGTCTGGTTCTAGTATCCATTGACATCTGCAGACACCAAGGCTCTCTATCTTTCTGCCTCACGTTATCATGCTTATTCTTGCTTTATCAAATTTTTATTACAGGGTCTTTACCAAACATTGAGAAGCTAGTGCCGAGCTGTTCAATATCTGAACCTTGTTTCCTGTATTACTAACATCTTATATTAATATAGTACATTTGTTAAAATTAATGAGCCAATAGTAACATGTTATTATTAACAGAAGTCCATACCTTATTGAGATTTCCTTAATTTATTTTGTTTTTTTGGAAGGTTTTGTAAAGTGGCTTTGTCTATGTTTTAGAATCCTATCCAGGGTACAAGGTTACACCTGGTTATTTGGTGCCTTTAGGTTCTGAATCATGCCAGTTTTTCAGACATTTCTCTTTTTTGATGGCTTTGACAATTTCAAGGAATGTTGTGAAGACATTTTGCAGGGTATCTTCCAGTTGGGATTTGTCTAATGATTTCCCTTGTGATTAAACTGTGCTTTTGAGGTTTTTTTCTAAATATTTATTTATTTATTTATTTATTTGGTATAGGGTCTTGCTACTCAGCTCAGACTCATAATGATTCTCCTGCCTCAGCCTCCCTAGTGCTGGAATTACAGGCATGCACCACCATGCCCAGTTTTGGTGGCCAGGATGGTGCATCTGGGGTACCTGGGCCAGCAGGGCATGCTTTATCAGGATTGAACCAAGGCCTTTGCGCTTGCCAGGCAGGCACTTAGATCGCTGAGCTATCTCCCCAGCCCTGCTTTTGAGTTTTGAGGGGGAGGCCACAGAGATAAACTATCAAATCACCTTGATTTCATTTTCATATGGTCATTTTATTATCACAAGAATGCTATTCTACCCATTCCACCTTTGAATGGAAAGAGGCAGAAGATGGAATGTGAGAAGAGCCACAATCTCTGTTCCTTTTTCTATTCTTCTGTTCTTCTTTTATGAGTTAAATTTGTAAAGTCATCCCCCTTCCGACAGGGATCAGGATGTCTGTACTATATTAGACATTGACTGGGACTGAGCATGCTGCTATTGGAATAAAATTAGGCATCATGAAAGAAGGTGGTCCAATAGATGACAGGCAAGCAGTTGACAGTGTTGGTCCCAAGGCTTACTGTACATGAAACAGTGCTTCACTAGTTGCCACAAGGAATCAAAGAACATAAGAGATGGGTTCTTTTTCTCTCTCAAACTTTGTAGAAATTATGTATTGCAACAAATGCCCCTTTTAAAAATGTATGTGGCACAGGATCTCACTAATCAGCTAGGACTCATAGTGATCCTCCTGTTTTCCCAGAGCTGGGATTATAGGTGTGTGCCACCACGTCTGGGTTTGGTGGCTGGCTCAGTACACCCGAGGGTGGGGGCTGTGCTGCATGTGGTGCTGGGTCTGGAACCCCAATCTCTGCACTTGCCTAAGCAGGCACTTAGTTCTCTGAGCTATCTTGCTGGCCCTCAAAATTGTCTTTTAAGGACTGTACTGCAGAAAAGTGGACTGTTTCTCGCCAACTCTTTGATTATTCAAGCAAATCTATTTTCAGAAGATGATCATTTATCACATGTCACAGGTATTACTGACTGAAAACAACAGTCCTAATGTGATTTCTAAAGCAAAGGGACAAGGATCTGTTTGAAAAATAAGCACTGAGTCAGTTTCCCTAATGTAGCAACTTCATGTAATGCTTCCTTAGACATAGTAGTTTATTTCCATTCAAAATGGTGGCGTTAAAAGCACATCTTAAAATACTCTGCCCTTAACGAGCTTGTGAACAGATGAGAAAATTAACAGGAGAATAAAGAGCAAACCTAGTTTGGTAGTAAGTTAGTAACCTATAGACAATAAACACAGAGGAAGTTCGGAGCTGATGAAGACTGGGGAAGACAAGCGTGGCAGAGAAGCTGCAGAAAGGTGAGTTCTTTGGTAGCCACACTGTACTGTTTTTGGTCTTCATTTCTTTCCTTTTCTGTCAAGAGACATAATTTATTTAATCACATTTTATTAGACATTTAGTATCTTATTTTCCACTAATTTTCAGATAACCTGTGAAGACTATGAGATTTTACTTATAATTTTAATTCAATGTGTGTGTGTTTTCTTTTTCTTGTTTCAGAACTTTTGTTTGTTTATTTATTTATTTTTATGGCTGGCTCAACCTTCCCTGAGGGCAGGGCTGGTGCAGCATGTGGTGCTGGGGATCGAACCACAGTCCCTGCGCCGCCTAAGCTTTTCTAAACAGGCGCTTTAGACCACTGAGCCATCCTGCCGGGCCCCTCAATGACTTTTTTGCATGGTGTTTTATGGAATAGATTTTGGAGCCCCAGAGATCAGAATTTGAGCTCAAATTCTAATCGTTACAGGCTTTCTGGTCTTGTGAAAGTTCTTTATCTTCTCTCCCTCTATTCCTCAATAATAATCGCAACCAGGTAGGGCTGTTATGAGGCTATAATAAGAGGAAAAAAGGGAGCACAGAGCAGTGTCCTACCTTAGGAAACTGCTGGATAATGGCATCCACTGTGATAATTGCCGCATCGATGATAGAAGCGATGGTGGTGTTCATATAAGCTCATGGAAAGGGATGGCTATGAAGCAACTTCTACTTAGGTTTCATCATTTTGTCACCACTAACTTTACAACAACGTCCACTCGCCAAAAGAAATTATATTTTCCTTGACTTTTTACTAATCATTGCATTAGAAAGAGCAAAGATGGATTCAGGTATTCTGTTATCTTTGAAGGCACCAACCATGTAACTCAGATTGCTGGGTGGAGATAAGGTAACATCCAATATAAGGAACTGGCACAAACACGAGAGATCTTGAAGCATCTGCAACGAGTTGCCACTGTTTATTGGGGCTTTGAAACCAATCTAAAAGAATTTATGCTTTAAATGAATGGTAGTTGTCAATGAGTCTCAGAGGAAATCCTTGCTAACACCCCCTGGCTTTCATGGCAACTTGTGTTTATAATACCAAGAGAGAAAGAAGTCTCTCAAGCAGAAGGCCAATCTGATCCAGTCAGTTAATACAGAATTATGATAACAAATTTGCACATGACTGAATGGCCATGGTTTTAGAGGTGTGTGCTGTAACCTAGCCGCAGATGTTAGATATTTAACAAGTTTGTTTTATTCTTAATTGCTGGCATTTGCTTAAGTGTTTTCTGAATTCTAATTTATGCTTTTATGCTCCAGTTTGTTTACATAGCCCATAGTTCCCAATTGCCTTTATTTGCTTAAGTGTTTCTTTAATTTTATTTACTTTTTATATATTTTGCTTTGCTCACATAACTCATTGTTTGCAGTGGGCTACAAATAACCATAAATCCCCATTGCTAATTAGCTTCATCCTCATGACTGATTAGTCAAGATTATGAACCTAGGAGGAGGGCAGGAAGGAAAGCTACTCATGAGTCACAGGATCACTGAATTTTATAGCTCAAAGGAATCTTAGAGTTTAATGCATCTTTCAGATAGAATTCTGTGGTTTTACATTTCAGCAATGGAGATTTATGAAAGCACGTCTGCTTGCTCTTGTTCCTTTATACAAAAAATGGACTTGGTGACAAGCTTTGAAAAACAAGAATAAAAAAAATAAATGATGACTGTAAGTAACTCATGATGAGGGCTTGAAGAAAAATCAGAAATTTGACACCTAAATGGGCTGTAGAAGAGCAGGGAATATTAATGAACACAGAGGTTCTTCCTTGGAGATAAGCAAGCAGAGTGGATTGTTTGGAACTCCCTCCTTAGCAGCTGTGCAGTTGGTAAGGATTTTAGCTTGCCTAACTGTAAGCTTGGCTATTAGCTTTGCAGTGGGGAGTATTTAAAAGTACACACAACATACGAAGGAAAGAACCTGGAACTGAGTAGCCTGCTTCATTCCAAGAATCCATCTGGCATTTAAAGAACTGCTTGTCCTACATTAAACCCTGCAGAGCAAGAGCTATTTTTCATCTCCTAACACCCCTATTTTGGGTTTCAGGTGAGACAACCTATGGAGTTTAGGAAAGGAATAAGAAGTCTTCTAAGAGACAACTAACCAAAGGACTAATGTAGGACAAATGAACCTGGACTATAGAATAATCATATTGAAGCCTCTGGTAGGAAAATCTCTTTAAGAGCAAGCTCATGTCTTCACTGGAGGTAGAAGTCAATATTCCAAAATAAGGTGTGCCTTTAGTCATTTGGAAACAGCATAATGGACGCAAGGATGTTATAAATGTGCAAAGCTGTGGTCAGAGTCATCCATATAAAATGACTCACAGTGATGGTCTAAGCTAACAAATGAAATCCAATCTATTCCTAAACAAACCTATCTTTGAACTAAAGATCTCATTTATGCAGTCTATGTATTTTGCAGGCACCTAAAAGCAAAGGCTGCCACAGGGCAGTCCCTGGATTACCTGGCGTTTCAGCATATGTAAAAGAAATGTCTTAGCCTAGAAACAAACTACTCCTGGGTTTCAGTTATCTACTTTAGTTCTTCCCGGTCCAGTTCTCTAAGACACATTTTCTTGCGTTCCTCTTCCAGCAAAACTGTATCGCATTTACATGCGCTCAGCTCAGTATTCAAGTAAACGAGACAACAGGGTTCCACTATTAACTGGTCACCCTTAGAGGGACAGCGGGAGGCCCCAGCGCCCTCGCCAACTCCAAGCGGCGCCCACTTGGTTACTATGGCGATCGCAGGAGGGGCGGGACCGCCATCCACTTGGCCTCATCCTCTACACAAGGCCTTTCGAACGCTCCAATTGGGACAGACCTTTCTCCTGTCTGTCCCGCCTCATTCCGCTCTGAGGGCGATGCGATTGGCCCAGGGCTCACAGTTTGGTGCCCAGAGGGTACCACCTCTTGACGGTAAGAGCGGGAAAATGCATCAAGAGCAGCCCCAGGTTTGAGGCTCAGAGTCTCTCAGGGGACCACACGGTTGACTTTGGAAAGGGTTGCTCCCGATCCCATACATGACACCTTACACCCATAAACGCTAATTGTTGGGAGCAGGAGCCAGGGTGCCGGCGCAACGACTGAGGAGGCCCATCACTAGAGGCCGGGACGCGACCCGTAGTGAGGATCCTAGGCGCGAGCTCCAGCGTCGGGATCTGCGGCCAGAGCGGGGCGGGCCGAACTTCTGAGGCGGTGCCGGGAGTGGCGGCGGGAGGCGCAGGGCCCAATGAGCGCGCGCACCGCCCCCGGGGGCGGTGCTATCGGAGCGCTATCCCCGCCTTCCCGCCCGCCCCCGCCCCTCCCCTCGGGCGCCGGGGCCGCAGTGAGTGAGTGGCACTGGCAGCCTGTCAATCCCTGAGCCGAGCGGCCTTCGAGCCCGGTCCACGGCGGCTGCTGGCTGGGTGCGCGGCTCCGGCAGTGGCGGCGGCGACTTCTCCCGCCCCGTCCATCTGCTGTTCGCCAGGCGCGCCGCCCGCCGGGGCCCTCCTTCGGGCTCTGCGCCCCTGCCGCGCCGACCCGCTCGCTCTCAAACTTTCCTCTTTTGCCCCCCTCGTCGCCCGCGGCCCGCCCGCGGGCCTTCTGCTCCGCCGCCGCCCGCCGCCCGCCGCCGCCGCTCCTCCCCCGGGAGCCGCCTGGGCTCGGATCCCGCCCGGTCGAGACGGCGGCGGCGGCGGCCGAGGGAGGGAAGAGCGCGAGTCGGTGCGGACGGGGGGGGGGAGGGGGGACGGCGGCGTCCCGGCAACTCGGCCAGAGCTGAGGAACAACTTGCGCGGGGCCGCCGGCGGGGCGCTCGGCAGCGAAGAGGCTGCGCGGCGGCCGCGTGAGGGCAGCGGGCGCCGTCGCCTCCGCCTCTGCCGCGGAGCCCGGCGCTTCCGCCCGCCGCTTCTCAGCCTCGGCGGCGGAGGAAGCCAGAGCCGGCCCGGTCCGCACAGCCTGAGCAGCGGGCCTTGCCGGCCGGGCCGCCCCCTCCCCGTGCGGGCGGGGAGCGCGCGGCCGCCTCCCCCTCCCCCTCCCCCTCTTTCTTCTCCCTCGTCTCCGCTGCTGCCGCCGCCGCCTCAGCCTTCACCGCCTCAGCCGCCGCCGCCGCCGCCGCCGCCGCCGCCGCCCGCTCCCGCCCGCGCGCGGCGGGATGGACGATCAATCCAGGATGCTGCAGACTCTGGCCGGGGTGAACCTGGCGGGCCACTCGGTGCAGGGGGGCATGGCCCTACCGCCTCCCCCGCACGGCCACGAAGGGGCGGACGGCGACGGCAGGAAACAGGACATTGGCGACATCCTCCATCAGATCATGACCATCACTGACCAGAGCTTGGACGAGGCGCAAGCAAAGTTGGTGTCGTCTCATTAAGCATCTTTTGTGTGCGTGGGAGCCGGGCCCGCTGCCGAGTCGCGGTCCGGGTGGCTCCTGGGGCAGGGGCCTCAGCTCGGGTGGGAACTTTCTCTGGCGCCAGCCGCCGGCCGGGCCTGGGGACCCTTGTGATAACCCGGGACGCGGGCTGCACTTCGTAAAGTTTCTCCCGGGCCAGGACGGACTTGCCGGCGCGCAGGGTCGCGGTCCCGCGTCTCCCATGTCCCCGCTCCCGCCCCTCCCGCGGATTTAAACCTCCCGCCGGACCTCTGCGCGCGTCGCTGCCCCGCCAGGCCTGGTCGAGCGGCAGGGACGCGCAACTTTCCGTGGGCCGTGATCGCTGCGCCAGCTCTTCTGTCCGCGGGACGACCCCATCGCGCGTGCGGCGGGGTTCCGGTCTGGCGCCGGGCTAGGGGCGGTTCTGGACTGGTCTGGCGCTGGTGGCCAAGTTCTCGGGGAGGGAGGCCGGCTGGCAAACTTTGCCGAGCTGTCACTCGTCAGTCGGCCGCCGCAGGCCAGCCGCCGGCGTTCGCTTCCTGGCCGAAGGGGAGCGGTAGCACCACCGCTCCGGTCCGCGCCCGGGATAGCCGACGCGGGTGCCCTAGATAGCCGACGCGGGTGCCCTGGAGTGAAGTTCCTTCGTGCCTGCAGTCGATGAGGTCGCTGCCTGCGGGGCAGATGGGTCGCGCCGAGTGCTGGCTGGTGCTTTTGCCACCGGAGCTTACCAGCTGTTGAGAACTAATCAACTTGAGTTTTGTTGACTTCCCATGGTTCACAAGAGCTTTCCAAAACAGGGAACCGGGATTAAATCTTGGGTTTAACTTAAAGGAAGGCGCCATATTATTCCATAGGTGATGCTAATACCTTTGTGTTTTGCTGTTTGTTTTTTTTCAGGAAACATGCCCTCAACTGTCACAGAATGAAACCTGCGCTCTTCAGTGTCCTATGTGAAATAAAAGAGAAAACAGGTAAGATGCTGCGCCCCGCAATGGGGCTGTAGACCCCTGAGGTGGGCTTGGAGCTACTCTTACACTCTCCAGTTGAGAGCTGCTGCTTTTGGGCACCGCCATCTTTGATCATTCTCTCCTTCCCACCTCCTGATCTTGAGAAAAAACCTGTAATAAATCTGAAGTCGATTTCTCAGTTCTGCTCCTGGTGCAAAATGAAATGTAGGTGTGCAGCAGGCCTGGTCGCCGCCCTTAAGAGTCCATCCCTGGCTGCAGGGAAGGAGGGGACTCCGGAGCGCCAGAAGCCCTATCCAGTCTCCTTTTGCCTTGTTTATGTCAGTTTTTAAAAGGGGCAATGGAGATTGGATGTCCGAGAAGTCCCGAGTCCCGGGGAGAATCATCGCCTGAACTTTGCTTTACTTAGCCTTAAGCGTCTTCTCTACTGATGGAAGAATAGGTGCAATTCAGCTGACTTCAGCATCGTGGTTGAATTAGTGTTGTAGGTGGGAAATCTACTTTTGGTCATTCAGTAAAGACACTGGTGTGTTTAGACATGTATAATGTCTGACATTAAATTTTATATCTTGAAGTCATTACATTTATAATTGTGTTTAGTTTATCACACAAAAAAGTCCACAAATACAGGTTAAACAGTTTTGAAGTTCAGGGCAGTAGATGTATGGCGAGACAGGTTTTGGAATGAAAATGCAGGTACATACACATTAGGCAAATTTTTGGCAGTTCATTTCAGTTGAACTTTTTTGTCCGGCTGTTTGAATTGAAGATATTTTATTCGTGAGGTGATGGTAAGGTTGAAATGGAAATAGAGATTTCATTTAAATGTTTTAATTTGTTTGGCAGAATCTTCCTTATATGTGAAATAAGGTGCATTAACAAAGCGCTGCTGTCTTTTTTTATTTCTTGTATTGGGCATGTATTTTAAAGTTGCAGATTTTTAAAGTTCAGGCAAAAGGAAAAGTTCAATTCCAAGATACTGTAGTATCCAACTGATTTTATTTAGTAGTGTTAAACTGAGTATACAAATATGGTTAGGTTAACAGCCAAATTGCTCTCCTTTTAAACAGATTTTTTTTAACTTTAATTCTAGTTATTTCCTAAAAGTTTATCCAGAAGGTCATGGATTATTGCTATTAAATATATACAAAACCATAATAAATAGCAGATAGCCTAAAAAGTACTTTTCCTGCTTTCATTCACAGTATGGATGATGTCTTAATGTTAAGTGATTCTTTTAAAGATGTATTTTACATTTGGAAAACTACCATCATTCAAAATTAGTAATAACATTCTGTGTTTTTAGCTAACTTTATAATGTATTGCAATTTAAAATGGTAGATGATTTTTATCTAACTATGAAATGAGATACCCAGCATAACATCTTGAAGATCCTTAGTTGAGAAGCCCAAAAGTGGGTAACTCATTTAATTTTGTTGCTTAATGTTCAAGGATTTTCTTGCTATGGGGCTCTGCTTCAGTTTTTGCTGACAGCTAAGCACTGGGGTATTGACTATATTGTAAATATTAAGATTGATTCAACTTTATGCAGCACTGTATTACTAGGGAGAGAGGAATAATACCCTTCCCATCTAGTCTCCTCTCGTGATTTGCATTTGTTTTTCTTTTTTTAAAGTTTTGGCTTAGTGAGCTTGCTAACCAAACTGACTTTTCGTGTTTAGATGTTTAGCAGTAGGCAGAATTCAATTAAGAAGTGAAAGTCCTCTAGTAGTTTATTTGCACAGGATTTACACCATTTGGAAAGGAAAATATAGTAAACCATATGTCAAAGGTGAGTTACAAAAGAAACAGCCTTTTCAGAGTCTGGGTTACTAGTAGAGGAGCTGTGCGGTAGAGCTGTTGCTATTTAAGAAGCAAGAGGTAGCTGACAAAAGAAATTTTTCTGTTTTGAAAATTGTTTCTAGGGCTTTCAGTGATAACTTGTAAATTAGATTTTCTTTTTTGTGCTTTGGCCAGCAGATCCAAGTTTGCGTGTAATGTTATCTCTTTTGTAAAACGCCAACAGCCGACAAAGAGTAAAGCATGCTGTCTGGGCAGAAGCATCTTCCTGCCTGTCTCTCTAAGCTCAAGAGGGACAGGATTTAAGTACTGCATGATTGATGGGGTTGAAGCTCTTTTTCTCCCCTCCTTTTTCCAGTGACTCTTATCCATAGCTCCACCTAACCCTCCAAAAGTAGTCTTAGGAAGAAACAGGCTGGTTAGACTCAGAACCCTCAGTTTGAAATAAAACAGCTGGGTAGATATTAGTGCCATCAAAGCAAAGAAATCCGGCAGCAAATTCCAGAGCCCACCCCTCATCGGCTTCCTTAGTCACGCTTGAGAAACCACTACAAACTTAGAGAAAATAAGCTTTGCAATATATGTGTATCTTATGTGATACTTTTTTGTTTAAATAATCTTATGTAATCTTATCAATATAATAGCCAAAGAAAAATTCTTTATAATTTACAGAAAGTTGAGTCATTTGTGAATAGAAACCAGGAACCTTAATGTGATGACTCTATTCTGCATAATGGAGAGGCAGGGAGTTGATGAGTCTGCGGTGAGGGGAAGACTGTCACTTCAGTGGATAATGTCATTTCATTTCTGCTTTTCTTCCAAAATAAGACAGAATAACTAAAAAATTCCATGTATTTATAAATCTGCAAGTACATTTTGAGGTTTCTGGTAAAGCAATGAATACTACCAGTTCTGATGCACATGAAGGATTTAGTTTGGAAAACATATTTTTTCCCTTCCTACCAAATAAAATATATTTTCCCTTTTGACAAATAAATGGGTAATCTGCCATAATTATATTATTTTCTTGTTAAAAGGTAAGAAAAGTATACTTTTACTGTACAAAACAAGCTTGCTTGTTTTTAAAAAATGTATTCTTTTGTAAAATTTAGCATAAAGCTATTTTTGGGCAGAAATGTCTAGTGAAATTGTGACATGTATGCTTTTTTGAAAGCAGTCAAAACATTGTAGCCTTTAAAATTAAGATATGTGTCCATTTTAGACTAAGTAATACCAGTGGTGCTATGTTAAGGCTTTTCCTTTCTTTTTAAAGCCATATTTTATCATTTTTTTTATTAATAGTCCTCTATGTCATGAAGTCAGGTATCTTGATTGCCAAAGTACTTTCCTTTCTGAAATACTCCATTCTTACAAATCTTTTTTACAAGAGTTTGAACAAAATTTTTTAAAAGGAATAATTTATTTTAAAGGTGAAAAACAACATTTTAGTGTATAATCTAAATTGTAGTATTATTGAAAAAAGATGTATTTGAAAGACATCAGCCCAACCTTTTCCTTTTTAAATGATGGGTTAAAACATTCCACGTTGATGGCTGCCAACCAAACTCTGATTTATTGGTACCACAAACCCTAAATAGCGTTCATTTACTAGTAATGTCTAATGGCAGACGTGATGGTTTGCCAGATTTGTAGCCTTTGTGAGGCTTATAAGCAGGACTGACTTGGGAAGATCATAAAACTTAATGAACTTCTCTACTGCAGGAGGTGTCCGCAGGGGAAGAGAAGGCCTGCCTGGCTGGCTGGTTGGGCTGGTTGAAGTATTTTTTATGTTTAAGGAGAAGAAAATTACTATTAAAAAGGATTACCTTGTAGAGGATTCCTCTCTAGAAAGAGTCATAAGAATTTTAGATAATAAAGCTAAGTCGTGAATGTAACTTACAGGTGAGTTTTTATATATATTTGGTATATGATGTGAGGTTAAACCTTTATTGCTATGTGACTAGTTTTCACAGGGACAGGCCAATTTAAGTCAACACCTCTGTGTATTTAATTCTGACCCAACAGGTTTAGAGAGTCACTGCAGTGTTCTTTATTTGGTCTGTTTTTTTCATTTAAGCCTTCCATGTAAAATTTGGTTACATTTTTCTTTGTATAGTGCTGCGTAATTATTTTAATTCTCACTGTATAAAAACCAAATCTATCCAGTAAAAATTTAGCAAGAAAAATGAGTTATATCAGTCTAAGTGTTGCTGTATTTATTATTGCATTTTCTAGGTTGATCTTGCTCCATGTCCAATATAATTATTTGTTCCAAAGTTTTGAAAATACCACAGGCCCTACTCAATCCATTTTTCTGTTTTAAGAGCCTACTTTATCTTTAAAAAGCTTTAAAGAATTTTATTATGGACAACTTCTAAAATAAATGCAGGTAGAAAAAAGAATTTTTCAACCCTTCCACATGAACTTCCTGCTCACTCTCAACAATAGCAACAATTGGTTAATCTTTTTTTCCTCTGTTGTTATCTTCACAGTTACTTGATAGCAAATTTTAGGAATTTTTGATGTTTCAAAATTTATATCAATTTTAGACTGACATTATGATCTGTTTGTGTTGGGAATACTTAAAAATATAGTCAATGTATCTTGCAAGTGTCATAAATTATATTCTTTTATCAGTGTATTTTCCTTAAGGCAATTTAAGAATGTTGCTCTTTTTTTCTTATTTTTTGGATTAATATGGCTACTGGAACTTTGTAGGTTTTGAGGCAAGATATGTTTTTTCTTCTTTTTCTCCTCTCCCAACCTTGAAAAATAATACACATATTCTGTTCATAGAAACCATGGGAAAAATTTCATTGCCAGGCCAGTTTAAACCTTCATGATAAAAGTATCACAGAGATGTCATCTTTAAAATGTAGGGCTGTTTTTTCAACACTGTTCCTTTTTTTTCTTCCCCCCAAAAAGATAGTCAGTACTAATTTGATCTATATAAATACTTCTTTTATGCCTCAGTTTTTTTAGTGAGCCCCATTTAATTACAGATTTAAATAGTTTTCATACTCTGTGTTGGATTTTACTATGATATATTAGCATATTGCTGCTGAAGGGAGCACATACTATGGTATTTTATTAATTTATTTAACTTTATTCTGAATGGGATGTGTGTTAGTGTGCTGGCAAGGGAAGCCCTCTGTTAACCTCTAAGAACATAGATTGAGAGCTTTTATAAAAGACACCTGTGGAGGGCCAGGGACATAGCTCAGTGGTGTAGCACCTGCCTAGCAAGTGTGAGGTGCAGAGTTTGATTCCTGGTACCAAAAAAAAAAAAAAAACAAAAACCAAAAAACAAAACCCAAAACAAAACAACCCCCCCCAAAAAAAACCCACCTGTGTACATTTTTCATCCTATGATACTTTGCTTTTCATCATACTTTATCTCAATTTGAACACTAAGAGGTTAGTTAACAAGATTCAAATGAACACCTTACTTTATTTATTTGTATTTTAGTAGTATATGGTGGCATTGCATAGGATGAGATGACATTATATGAGTCAAGTGAGGCTATAAAACTTGAAACTCACTTCACGGACTACACCCCACATATCCCTTTAGTTTATGCTCACACAAGAGGTGTCTACTTAGAATATACCACATCAGTGCTATCATAAGTTAAATAGGAATTTAGACCATTTTTCTCCATTCCTGAATATGTGAAATTCTTTATACATTTATTATTTCAACATTGACACTATGAGAATAATGTTTTATTTGTTTTCTCAGCAGGGTTGTGTTTTAGTCATTTATCAGTGTATCAGCATGATTTAGGTAGCAACTGACTGAGAGCTTACACATTCCCCTTCCCATGTTGACCTTTTTAAGCATTTGTTCTACTTTAGTAGGTCATTTGAGTCTGTAAGTATGAAGAGTAAACAATTTACATCATGGTATAGTATAAATTGGTCAAAGTTTTTCAGGCCTGACTATCATTTTTGCAAAGTTATCCAAGTTAATCACATAAGCAGATTACTGTCACAGGTAGGTGACAATCTTATATTTAGCAAATAAATTAAAAGATAATACTTGAATGAGTCACTGAAAAAATGTACTTTTGCCTTTATACACAGAACATATTAGAAAATAAATTTCATTAATATTCATAACTTGATTTTAACAATCCTCTTTGTTGGCAGAATTATAACCTAGATTCCTTAATTATTTTTTTCAGAGACAATCCATAATTGTAGTATGTTGTGGTTTTTAGTGGTAAGTGTAGTTTGCTTTGGTACTAACTTGGTATGTCTAGCCAAAGAAATTGGATTGATAGAGTGTGTTGAATTGGCCTAGCACCTTTTTTGGACTGACTTTATATCTGCCTCATAAAACCTATTGGTATTGGAAATCACTAAAGTAATTATGGATAAAAATAATTGTTTAAAGTTTTGTACTTGTTTTCTTTCACTTTAAATTCCCTAAAAGTGTTAAGCTGTTTTGAACAATAACTCTTTTTGTGTGATCATATTAATGAGGACTTGCTATACAGTGTAATCCTTTTAATGCTGATGATTCTTTACCATGTTGAAGCCATTATTTGGGAGACTCAACATATGTTAGGGGCAAAATGATTTTTTTGTTTTGTTTTGTTTTATGTGATACATCAGCTTTCAAAGCTTATTTCTTAGGCATCAGCAGCGTCCAGCAGGTGGCTTAAAATTAAAAATTCATAATTTAAAAAATTCTCATAAAATTTTATTTCAAATTCAAATTAACTAATAGAGAATGTCAACATTTCCACTCTATATTAACATTTATAATAGAACAAATGGCTGCATATAGAAATTATCTGCTACGTAATCTAAATTAAGATTCTAAACAGGCATTACAGATGCTGGTAACTTTGGCAATTATCATTTTGTTTGGTGAACAGTAGTAAAACAGTGTGCGGTAAAAGTGTTTAGAGAGAGAAGATAAATAAATTGAACAGTTTTGCAATGCAAAGTGGTTTGTGGTGTTTTTGAGGATTTCTTGGCTCTCTCTTAACTGCTATTGTGAGCCTGGAGCAGATTTCCCCATTGCTAATGCCCTAGAAGTATTAATTCACTTTGATATGCTAATTAGAGGGCATTATGCAAGAAATGAGATTAAGTGGCAGCATGAAGCCATTTGCCTGTCAGTAAATTGAGAGCTTTAGCATCAGGAGGAGCTTTGTTTTTTTTTTTTTTTTAAGTTTCTCTTGGTTTTGCATATAAATAAAATCGAAAGGTCTAGGGAAGCTTCTAGAACATTGGTGGAATATTTCCTCTTGTTATTTAAAGGTAATACTATAGAATATGAAGTTTCCATATATTTTATTAATATGAAAATGTTTGATTTTGCATCATCTGATATCATTTTCCTTAAAACATAATTTTAGCAACATGGCTAGTGAACCACTCTCACTTTTCGGCAGTGTAAACTTATTGTGTGTTTGTGCATCAGTCAGTGTCCCTAACTTCAACTTCACAGAATATTTTCTTTCATTAAGAATAGAAAAAATGGATATTTGGGTTTAAAGAAACTATTGAATGAATAATAAGGTTCTTACTTGAATCCATAAATGTTGGATTGATTAGGATCAATGCTTAAACTCTGCCCTTCACATAATCTGTGGAATTTATGTTTTTACATGTATTTGACTTGTAAGATAATTAGTTTATGTTGAAAATGGGGTTTCATATTTGATTCTGGTTTTATTACTCTTGTTTGTCAGGTCTTTGGTTTTGTCTCTCTAAAACACTATTGTGAATTTTCAAAATATTTTGTGAGGAAATTGATGAATGGATACTGGGATGAATTGTGAATGTAGAGACAGACAATTTCTTTGGGCCTTTGAACAGATTTTTTTTTTTTCTTTTTCTTTTTTTCTTTTTTGCCATTGGGGATTGAATCCAGGACCTTGCATTCACCAGGCAGGGTGCTTATTGCCACTGATCTGTCTCCCCAGCCCCTAAATTTTTCTTAAACATGGAAATTTTACCACCATACACCATTGATAGAATTTTGAAACCCTGATCTAACTGGAAATCTCTGGGTATCGTTAGATGGAAGGTTTGGATAAGGCTTTCATATTAGAGCTTAGCCTTAGTTCTAGTGTCTGAATTCCACCACTGTGGCTGTGACTTCAAACCTAATAAACCATAACTTCTTCTCAGAGCCATATGGATTATTTAGTCACCACAGCTGCCGCGCATGTAGACTACGAAGGCTGGCATCTCCATTGCATGGGTTTGCATGTGTGGTACGTGTTACTGTTAATGGCAGTTGGGAATGTGAACACAGAGAGAAGGATGAGTGTCTCTCCTGAGACAAAAGTCCTGATTATATTTCCCTAGAAAGAAGACTTATTGTAGATACACCTTTGCTGCTTTTTTAAATGAAATACTTGGTTACTTTTTAAATTTTGATTCCCTTTTCAGACTCCCTGAACTGGTTAAATCAGTGAATCCTCATGAGATTCTTTCAGATTACTTGCAAAATTTCATTTAAAAGGTGAAGTTTTTTTTTATTGAAATGGGAATGCAAAGCTTTTGAAATCACCTATTATTATTTAGACAAAAGGTTTCTGCAGGCTTTCAGATGAAATAAAGAGTTTCAAATAAAATTTATAGAGGAATTATTTAGAAGAACTTATGAAATATAAAATAATTGAATATTATTTGGTGGAGGAGAAATCACTACATTAAAAAATATATACTATATATATAAATGTTATACCTATATGAAATGACAAGGTTATATGTGCATTTTTACTTTCCAACTGCCTATAATTGACTTAGGTGGGTGGTATCATAAGTTTTGTTTTTCTTTCCTTCCTATCTTAAAAAAATAAAACTATGGATGGAGGTAGTTGGAATTCATAGTCAGATATATCATTTTCAACT
>PVJA010030877.1:22500-25396 GCA_004027025.1 Myocastor coypus
TTTATAGATCCCCATTTCATTAGTTGCAGAGTTTCAAGGAAGAGATTTTCTCTAGGGGAAATGGATACTTGAAGTTCATTTTCTTCCTCACATTAAGGCAGAAATGTGAACAACCTTCAGTATAGGACATGCGATTATGGTATTTTTTGAGGGGGCAGTTTATTCCCTAAATATATTTGCAACAGTAAATGTTGTAAATTTAAAACAATATAGGAATTCAGAAATGCTGCTTGCTATTCTGACTTGAGTACTACTTAATGCACATTGTTTTATTACTCTTTTTGTCATTTTTTTTTCTAGTAAAAATAAATTTTCACAAACTGTGCAAAGCTGAGTGTAATCACAACTATATTCCCTTGCTTCAGTGTGCTCTAAGGCCTGTGAAGGATTTCAAGAAGTACAGTTCACACACACACAAAAATACAGTTTAGCCACAATATGTATATGTGTATATTTGTTATATAGGTAATTGTGCTTTCTGTCTTAAATTCTTCACATTTGACTTATTTTTTCTCCTTTAAGAGAATATTTACTTAGTATTCACTTAATTAGAACTGACTGTTTAATGTTTTCTGGGAGGGTATTTATGGTATTTTCTTTGCTATATTTGCATTCCAGAAATTAAGTCCCCCTGCCATTATTCGGCGAGCCTTTCATACATTAGAATGATGAATTGAAAGCAGAAATGGGAAAAAGACTGCAATGCAATGAAAATTTAATCAGCGTCTTCTGCTGCTTTAATAAGGCAAATAATTCTTATTGGCCGCTATGTTAAGGTTTCTAATATTTAATTCATAACAAACCTTGCATTATTCTGCAGTAGCATCGACAGCTCCACTTTGGTGCCTGCCAACAGGCAACCATAAAAACTTAAAAGCAGATGTAAATGTCTAAAAAAGGAAAATGATTAGATCTAAAGTGGTCAAAAAAATCAACAATATTGTGAAAGAATTTGATGGATCTCTATATACAGTGATGCAAAAAATATTAATTAAACTCTTGGGCAGATTTTTTTTTTTTTTTTTTGACTTGGATGTAACATTTGCAAAGGATAGCTGTTAGTGCCTGACCAAAGACTCAGGAAGAAAGCAAATGTCAATACAGTATTTGATAAGCTGGACACAAACTGTGCCACTTACCCTGCAAGTCTCTTATATGCCTGTGTATGTGAGTGAAGACTCAGCAAATACAGTGCCGAAATTCGGCAAGTAGAGTAAAATATTCTATCTCCACTTAATCCTGTTTGAGAAAAGCAATAGCTTTTGCAGTCTAATTTTGCTTGAAATGCTCCTTTAAAAAATTGTCACAGGATTAAAGGGAATATATACTCTTATTTCGTAACCTGGATTTAATGATTCCGTAATAGTAGCATTCATCTTCTTGGATTACCATCTACATTATCAGAGTCTTTTGTGTGAGGTTGTGTTGAGCATTAAGTTTGGACCTGCAGAAATGAACAAAAAGATATTGTTACCGATTACATGTAAACAGTCTGAATCATTCAAAAGGATGTGGCGAAGAGTATTTCTATAGTGTGAAGCCAGAGAAAATGGCAACCTGCCAAAGCTAGGTGCAAGCTCTTGTTACATGGAAGGGTTGGGCCTGTTCTCATTTCTTCCTGAAATGGCTTAATTGGTGTCAGCACCCCAGGGATAAAGGCCTCTAACACTGAAATCCACACGATTCACCCTGTCTCTGCTCAGTGTAGGGAAACTGGTAACAACTGGTGGTGAATGAGGAGTGAACGGTGCTGTAACAATACTCGATGATGTTTGGGATGACAGAAATTAATACGCACTTGCTTGAAGAAAGCAATGATTAATGGCAGTGAGCACGGGAACGCCGTCCCTCCTTTTACTCCACTTTGATGGGGATTGAAAAGCAAAAGGCTGTTTTTATTCTCTGTAGAAAGCAGAGGTCACACAGAGTACATTATAGCAATTTTTCCTCTCTGTTTTTTTATTTCATAAATATTGTGATAAGCATATATTAGATAGATCTTTTATGAAAGCTTAAAAGGATATTTTATGTCACTTAAACATTGTTGTTTATGCATAAAGAAATCACACATTCTTCACTTGTTAGATCATTTCCCCTCATGTCAGAATAATTAGTGTAATTAGGAATTAAAAAAGCCCACAAACATGCAGTTATATTAATACTGGTTACCATGTTATAACTGGAATCAAAAGGGGTTAGTTTTCTGAAGACTGCCAGGACAGGATGGGACAGAAATGTTGTAGAGGATTTCACCTTTTTTCTGTCCCTCCCCCTGGTTTTTCCTCCATGAATGGTTGACGTAAATATATTTTGCAAGGTACTTGCACTTGTCAGCAGCTTTCTTAGTCATTTGATAAAGATTCTTTATTCTACAAGAAAGCCTGAAATAACAGAACTGTACTTTGGGTAATGAATTCTTCATATGTGGAGAACTTTAAAACAAAGTACAGTGTTGGCATTTTTTTCTTTTGAGTGAGAAGGCTGATATATCTTTTGGATCCGACAGGAAGACATAAATTAATAGAGTTCTGGAGTTCAGTTTCTCATTAATAATCCATTTTGTCATGGTTCTTGGCATTGTCAGGCTAGTAGCTGGTTCATATTTTGCTAAAGGGATAAAAGCAGATTATGTCCTAAGGCATGAAGCAAGAATAAAGAGTTTATTGCCTGTTGGGGAAACTACATGTTATAAGAAAAATACTGTTTTGCAAAAAATTTCAATTTTTGCTTAGAATACACCGTACATTTTCCTGCATAAAGCTTTTAAGATTTGAAATGGTTGTTGAGGTCTTTGGATGCTAGTTTTAGATCATTTCTTAGAGTTGCCTTAACTATTTGCAAAGGCTTGTTTTTCAGGGGACAGTTAGGGTAAATTTAAATCTGCTTTGATATTTTA
>PVJA010030878.1:0-25384 GCA_004027025.1 Myocastor coypus
AAAAAAAAAAAAAAAAAAAAAAAAAAAAAAAAAAAAAAAAAAAAAAAAAAAAAAAAAAAAAAAAAAAAAAAAAAAAAAAAAAAAAAAAAAAAGGTCTACGATGAATGCCCTGGGTCTTCACATTCAACAACTAGAAGAATAAATTAAACCCAAGGTAAACAGAAGAAAACCGTACTTAGAAGAAAATCAACCAAATCCTCTCCTCTGCCTTCTGTTGAAAGGGACTTTGGAAGCATCGAGCTCTTGGTTTCTAGTGCTCCAGTGGAGGCTTTTTGTTTTCTGTGGTTTTGAGGCAGGGTCTGCTCATGCTGCCCAGGCTGGACCCCAACTCAAGGCAGTCCTCCTGCCTCAGCCTCCCAAGCACTGAGATTGGGCTGTGCACCACCACATGCATCTGTGTGTCTAAAACAGAAGCAACAGTTGCTAAAGGAAATAATATGAGAGAGCAAACAGAATTACATTTTCATTTAAAGGCTTTCTGAGGGGCTGGCAAGATGGCACAGGGGTCTAAAGCGCCTGCTTAGGAAAGCTTACGCGACCCTAGGGACCATAGCTCAATCCCCGGCACCACGGGCTGCACCAGCTCCACCCAAGCTGGCCATAATAAATAATAATCATAATCATAATCATAATCATAAAAAAGGCTTTCTGGGCGCGCAAGGCACGTAAGCCAAGAGGAAGATTGTTCCGAAGCTGCATCATGGGTAGAGGTGGTGTATGCTGTGTATGTCCCCAGCACCAGGGCAGTGGTCAAAGCACAGTGCCAGTCGCCGCATCCAATCCCAGCTCTCCCTGACCTCAGGCTGGGCTGCTTTGGCCTCCTGGTCCCCACCTCTGGCACCTGGCTCAGCAGCTTCCGCCTGTCTCCTGGGCAACTGCAAGACGCAGTGAAGAAATGCAGCCGGTGCCTTAGGAGAGCTCATTTTCCAAGATGTGCATCTTACACCTGCGCAGGTCCCCTGCACTTTCCCTGTGCCTTCCGTTCCCTGAGCTCACTGTGCCAGGCTGACAGGGTCCACTGCGGCCTGGTCCAGGTTGTCCAGGCTGGGCACAGCATGGTGTGGATGAATCTCTGCTCTGTTGCCCCAGGTCCCTGTGCCCCAGCAGCTGCCCGCTAGACCCTGTCAACAGCACTCAGCTTTGAGGCCACCGGCAGCAGTGACCAGGCCGGGTAGCTGGCAGGGGCGATGGCAGCGCCCCATTCTCAGGCTCTGAGCCCCTCTTCAGCATGGCCTGGGCTCCAGCCCTGTCCACCTTCTGCGTGGCCCGGCGTCCTCTGCGCAGACGCGCCAGCTTCCCTGGGTCCACTGCAGAACGCAGATCTGTAGACTTGGGCAAGGCACCTGGGGCAGCCCAGGCTGAGCTCCTCAGTCAGGGCCCTAGATGGATGCAATCTTTTAAAACTGAAAAAACTAGAACAAAATATAAAAGTATCGCAACTGCTGGACATGGTGGCACATGCCTTTCATCCCAGTACTTGGGAGGCTGAGGCAGGAGGATCTCCTAGAATTCAAGGCCAACCTGGGCTGCAAAGCAAGACCCTTTCTCCAATAAACAGAACAAAAAATTAGGCTGTCCTTCTAACATGCTTTGAAACTGTCTCATTATTATTTCTTTCTTATTAAAATGAATAAAATTTAAGAAGTAAAATGAAACAAAATATTACTGACATGGTGTAAAAACCCAGCTTGAGGACAAGGAGAGGGTGAAAAGGTACAAAGACACCAGGTGGAGAGTAGAAGGGCGAATCTCATCCCTAAAACAAAAGAATCTCAAGATGCCCTGGAGAAGGGAGTTTGGGGCCAAATTTAGCAGGCTTGTGGGTGCAGGACAGCAACCCAGGGCCACCAGCCCCCCAGGTCCCAGGCCACCAAAGAGTCGCTCTTGGGTTGTGTTCCTGGGCTGCTTTATGGCTGTCCGAATGGGAAAATAATGATGTCTGACGGCCCCACCTGACCCCTGATTCCCAACTGTTTCTCCTGATTGTTTAGCTTTCTGAATCCCAAAGACATCTTTGTTTTGTTCTGGTCTTTAAGACAAGGTCTCACTGTGTAGTCCAGGCTGGCCTTGAATTCTGTGGCTGCTGAGCAGAGAGAAACAGGCAGAAGATAAAAGGGGAAGGAGCTTATTCTGTGGGAGGACGAGAAGAGACTTCAAGGAAGATAAGGAATTCTCTGGACTGGAGCAAAGGGAGGATGAGGCTTTTCTGGCCTTTTGCCAGGGGTGGGGTTTGAGGGGGATGCTTAGATATACCTGAGGAGTTATTTGGGGCCTTCCCTGAGGTGGAAGGAAATTGCACCCTGGGCTGAGTTGGAGAAGAGGGGGGAGGTGGTCTTTGGGAAGATAAGCTGTTGCTTGAAGGGCTTCAGCCATATTAGGTGACCACCATAGTGATTCAGCAATTCGTAGTAGGGCCAGAACCTATCAGGGGCCATCCTCCTGCCTCAGCGTCCAGAGTGCTGGGACTGTGGATGCCTGGCTCTGGGTCTGGCTTTCAGAGATGCAGGGCTCAGAAATCTAAACTGGCGGAAACCACGGCACCAGGCCGGAGGGCAGTGCTGGGTGACCCACACGGGAGGGGTCTGGTGCTGAGCGGGTCCCACCTCAGCAATTCGGCAGCTGGTGTCGGACAGCACCCTTGGTGCCCAGCAGCTGGCCTGGACCTGCCTGGGCCAGTGAGGCGCTTCATTTTAGCTTTGAAACTTAGCCTTGCTACTGCTACTCTCAAGGTACAACCTGCCGGAAAACCCATCAGAGCAGGAAGCCTTCCCGTAGAGACCATGGGTGTGCACTGAGGCTTCATTCCTGCTTTCTGTGGTCTGAGTCCTGCAGTGACACCCGCACGTGAAAGACCACGTGAAAGACCGTGGTCCATCTTTCTACTCTGCAGGCTGATTTGTATCATTCACTTGTGAAGATGAGCGTCCCAAAACCTGCACAAGGCATTAAGATGCTTTAGCCCTGCCTGGAACACACTCTTGGAATCCTGGAATTTGGGAGTCTGAGGCAGGACGGACTCTGGAGTTGAGGTCAATGTGGGCTACATAGTGAGTTCAAAGCCAGCCTAGCCTACAGCCTGGGTTTGGGGAGTCTTTTTTTTTTTTTTCTTTTTGAGACAGGGTCTCGCTGTACAGTTGAGGCTGGCCTTGAGCTCAGTTTTGTAGCCCAGGCTGGTCTCGAACTCGCACCAATCCTCCTGCCTCAGCCTCCCGAGTGCTGGGATTACAGGCGTGAGCCACCACGCCCGGCTTGGGGAGTCTTAAAAAAAAAAAAAAAAAAACCCTACAGAAACAGACGAAAGCGCTTCGGTGTGCACATGTCGCGTTACATGGAGATTCTCCAGTCATCGGTTCTCGTCCTCCCTGACCTCCTTTGTGAGGGGGGGAAGCGTTCAGAGCAGGAAGTTTTTAGGGCCCGGTAAGTCCCGTGATTGTCTGTATTTCTGCATTTGTCCCCTCAGACAGCCACCCAGGGCCAGCCACCTACTTGCAGGCGCTAAGGGCGCCAGCAGCCTTCCTGTTCTGCTGCCACATCACCTGCTCACAGGCTTTGCTCCTCAGCCAAAGCTCTTCTCTAATGCCTGCCTTGCTTCCTGCTATCGGATGCTGATGCCTGAGGTCTGCCCTTTCGGCGCAACACTGTCTCACACAGCGGGAATTAAAGCTGTCTCGGCGGCTGCTTCCTCTTTATCTGAATCGGGAAGTTTGTCAGCAAGGTGAAGGCTGGGGCGGAGCAATGTCAGCCTTGCACAAGGATGCAAAAGAGAAAAACAGCTGCCCACATCCACACTACACTTGGGCTGCAGCCTGACTGTCGCCTCTGTCCCTAGATCTCGTCCTTGAGACAAGTGCTGCAGCAGGCTGCACCCAACCCTGATCCCACCCCCAGTCCTCACTGGATGACAGCCCTGCGATCTGAGTTGGAGCTTGGGTAGTTTCAATGACACCCAGCACTGCCAGGAAAGGGCGCAGAACGAGCCACCTCGATTTGGTTTCCTTTTATAATGAATTCCTTTAAGAACTATGGACCCAACTGAGAAAGAAGGCCTATCTCAGACACAAGGCCGGGCTGCAGAGATGGGCAGAAATGGCTTCCAGTGGAAATTTGGGGTGGGAACAGAGCAGAAGAAATCAAGAGTAGGTCTCACAAGATAGTTTCCACCTAACTGGCTCACACACACACCCCAGCCAGGCGTGGTGGCACACACATGTAATTCCAACACTCAGTAGACTGAGGCAGGAGAATTGCTTGCAGTTCAAGGCCAGCCTCAACTGCATAAGGAAAATGTTTGTGTTCCCAAAAGACCAAACCAAACTGGAAAAAAAAAAAAAAAAAAACACATGGACCAGCAGTCTAAAACTCCTCCCTGCTTAGGAAAGTTTAGGCAACAACAGGGACTGTGGCTAGATCCCCAGCACCACACGCTGCGCCAGCCCCACCCCCAGGGCAGGCTGAGCCAGCCATAACACAAATAAATAATGTTTAAAAAAAAAAAAAACAGATCTAAGACTGGGTGTGGTGACGCGCACCTGTAATCCCAGTTCTTGGGAGGCTGAAAACAGGAGAATTATGAGTCCATCTGTGTCGTGAGACCCTGTAGAACCTGTCCTAAACACATTTTTTAAAAAAGGTAATCAAAAACACAGATCTAAGCTGGGTGTGGAAGTCCACGCCTACTCCTGGCATTTTGGGAAGTCAAGGCAGGGTACTTTAGTGTACCTGTCTGAAATTTTAAGAAACTTAGTGTGAGTGTCTTGGGTTCAATCCCAGACACATACATGCACACTTACATGCACATGCATGTACACACGTGCACACGCACGCATGCGCGTACACACGAGCACGTTTAACTGCTCAAAAGAGAGCTTGTGCTCTAATGCCCACCGATAACTCCCAGCAGTCAGCCAGGCCTCGCAGGTCTGGGTTTGTGAGCAAGGGGTTCAAGGACAAATAGACGGACACCAGAAGCTCAGGTTCAAAGTCAACACTACCCGGGTGGTCAATGTCCGAGGCAGGGAAACAGAAGTCTGAGTCTATAGGACATATCCGCAGCCTCCCCGATCCCACTGGGGCGACAACGGGGTGAGTGTGGAGCAGGAAGACCCCGCCGCTGTGTCCTGGGTGCCTAGTGTCCTTCCCTGGCCAAGATGACGGTCTCTCATGTGCATGAGGTCATGGCAAAGGAGACTCACCAGGGACAAGGTCTGCAGGCAGCTCAGCGGCAGGGACCTGGCTGGAGGTCACACTAGGCAGTGTAGCTGCAGGGCTCCGGGATGGGTTGGGCCTCGCTAGCATCCCAATGGGCCCTTAGTGAGTCCTCACCCACAGCAGGGCCCAGCCTTTGTGATTTTTATAGCTTGCTAATGTCTTAGAATAGATGCTTTATTCCTGAACTTCCACTGCCACTTTATAAATCTATCCTATGTCTTGTAAACTGGGACAGTGCTATGGAACTCCTTGTGAAGAGTCCGCTGAAGAGGAAAACCCTAAATTCCACCAGAGCCAACTGCTGCCCTTCCAGGTGTCCCTCAGAAGTGTAAGGTGTGTACCGAGGTGACCCGAGCACACCGGTGTGCAGCGGGACACACTGGACAGCTACACCACGGAAGAGGCCCGGGGCCCTCAGTTTTGTGTGGTACACACAGAGAGCAGCAGTAGGCTGCCAGGAAGGAGAAAGTCGTGCCACCTGCAGCAAACGGGGTGCCTCCTGAGACCACGGTGCCGGAGAAGGAAATCAGATGCGTGAGCTCGACTGCCCAGAGCTTCTCTTATATGAGCAACCTGAGATATAACTAATCCAAAGAAGAAAAACAAAAGACAGACAGTAGGAAACTGGGTGTCATGTTCTGCAAATGGGAAGGGGGACCAGGGGGTACAGCAGGGGAGTCGAGGGGGAACAAGAACGAAACTGTCCTGGGCGTGCGTGCACACGCGTGTGAGCGTACGCCTGCGTGAGTGTGTGCAGCAGCTCACCACCAGGATGGGATCATTATGTATTGTAAGTGTGTACTAATAAAATACAAGGTACAAGCCAGGCGTGGTGGCACACGCCTGTAATCCTAGCACTCAGGAGGCTGAGGCAGGAGGATCATTTTGAGTTCAAGACTGGTCTGGGTTAGAAAGTGAGCTTAAGGCCAGCCTGAATTATACAGTAAGACTCTATCTCAAAAAGACCAAACAAACAAACAAACAAAACACCATAATGGTTATTTCATTCATTCATTCATTCATTCATTCATTCATGCTGCAGCACTGGCTCCTGCAGAGGGGCGGCGGGGTTGTGGAGATGACCAATGTACAGAACATGAGCTCTTGATGCAAGGGGAGGGGGTGACAGGAACACCCTGCATCTGGGCATCTTGGACCCCAGGCAGCAGCCCCTCTGTCCCCCCTCAACCCACTCACGGCCCACTGGCAGGGCTGAGGCGCAGAGGAACTGCAAGGGCAGAGCGAAGCCTGCGAGCCCACTTCTGGGCAGATCTGAGCTCTCATTTAATAACTAGTAATCCCTTGTCTTTTTTGAGACAGGGTCCCACTGTGTACCCCAGGCTGGCCCTGAACCCGCTGAACCCTCCTGCCTCAACCTTCCGAGCGCTGAGATCACAGGCGTGCGCCACCACACCGTGGGAAATTTCTTTCTGCCCCAGAACCCTTCCTGCTACATGTGGACTCTCTTGTCCTCCGGATTGCCCAATAGTTCTTCCTGCGCCTACTCGGGGAATTGCCCGGCCCACAAGCTCAGCAGGGGGCCGTCCTGTCTCCGCCCACCTCACCTCCCTGGGGTGCTGCTTAGTGAGCTGCTGAAAGGTCTTCCTGCTTAAAATCCTCTGCTGTGGGTGGCAACCCAGAGGGGGACCGCATATAAATCTTTTTTTTGTGTGTTTTTGAGACAGAGCCTCGCCTCGCTGTGCAGTTCAGGCTGGCCTTGAGCTCACTTTTGTAGCCTGGGCTGGTCTGGAATTGGCACCGATTCTCCTGCCTCAGCCTCCCAAGTGCTGGGATTACAGGCATGTACCACCACACCTGGCCCTCGAATATAAATCTTAAGGTTAAAAAAAATTTAGCTGGGAGTGGTGGCGCACACCTGTAATCCCCGCACTTGGGAGGCTGAGGCAGGAGGATTGGTGTGAGTTCGAGACCATCCTGGGCTACCAAAGTGAGCATAGTGAGACCTTGTCTCAAAAAGACAAAAAAAAAAAAAAAAAAATTAAGTCACACATAATCATTAACAACAGTCATCAATACCTGGAGGAAAAAAAAAATACCTGGAGAAATTTATTTTTCTTGGAGTAACTCTAATTCCTGAAATATTCTAAGAGAAGCAACCATTAAGCCTTCTTGAAACATTTACATAGGCAATTTCTATTTTGAAAAGTTGGAGAAAATCTGAGAAAGGAAGTGAACAAATTGCTTGTGCATAGCATGGAGACGACACTGTCAGAAAGTGCTGGACGAGCTTTTCGCTCTCCTTCCCTCCTCTCCCCTCCCCTCCCCTCCTCTCCCCTCCCTTCCCTTCTCTTTTCCTTTCCTTTTTGAGAAGGCTCCCTTTGTGGCCCAGGGTAACCTCAAACTCTCAGCAATCCTCTGCCTCCGCCTCATGTGCTGGGAGTACAGGACTGTGCCAGCAGGCCTGCATGAAGGATACATTTCAAGACAGATTTTGTCTGTTTTATTTGGCTTTCGGCAGTGCAGGGGTAGAACCCCGGGGTTTGGTGTGTGCCACAGGTGCTGGGCCTGGAGACGTACTCCAGCCCTGGTCCTCTTTTCTGTTAAGAAACCGTGTACTTGGGCTGAGCAGGTAGGCGTGGGAGAAGTCCCTAGTTTCAGCCCACCACCCCTCAATCAAGTGAGGAGTCTACAGAAGTCTTTGGGGAGATTTCTGTCTAAACTGCAATCCTCCTGTGTCAGCCTCCCAAAGTGCTAGGGTTGCAGACATGTGCCAGGGTGCCCAACTGCATTTCCTTTTGGTTTTGGCTTTGTTTTGCTCCTATCACGGGGGGTTGAACCCAGGACCTTCACACGAAGCTGTAGCCCCAGCCTTTTCTACTTCCATGTTTTGAGACAGGTTCTCACTAAATCCCCAAATTGTCCCAACTGGTTTGAATTTGCAATCCTCGTCCCTCAGCCTCCCAGGTGCTGGCATTAAGAGTGCCATCTATAACCACTTCTGCTCCCTCTACTCTGTCTCTCTCCCCCCTCCCTCCCTGCCTCCCTCTCTTTTTGCAAGCAGCTGGCCTAGCCGAAGTCCTGCCTGTGAAGGGTGTCACTTTTAGTCCAATGTCTGTGCTCCGGTTGCAGGCCCTGAGGGGCTCACTGCAAATCTGGAGTCATTCTCAGCTCAGAGCAGTGTGCAACCCGAAAACTCCAGGCCAGGGTGAGGGGACACACAGGCCTCCGCTGGATGACCAGGACGAGTCCCAAATCCGCTCTACACAGAATCCCAAACAGGAAGCGCCATTGTTCAGGGCAGCGGCCTCAAAGCTCTGCGAGGAAAAGCACCTGGAACCTCTGAGACAGCATTTCTACAGCGGAGGGAGGCTGGGCAGAGCCGCCCCGCTTCCTGTGCTTTCTTCAAAGTGCTAGAAAGTTTGCTTTTGTTTCAGAATAGGTTAGAGGAAAGGTACTTGGCTTGGTTAGAGGACAACAATGGGTCAGTTTCTTTCAGTTGTTTATGAGCATCTGTGGTCATTGGTCATATGTTGCTAAAAAATGACCAGCACTGAGAAAATGCTGGGTGACATTCAGAGAAATCCCTCAGTAGGCTTTCCCACAACGATTTTGAGAAGTCTCCCTTTCCAAAGGACTTTAGTCAGCGGCTGAGCGCGTCCGTGTATACTTCTGAGATGTCTTCTCAGTCCAGTCTGCTCAAGGCTGCCTCTTAGGCCTGTGCGGTTTGAAGCAGTGAAGCCAAATTCCACTTGCTCTGTCCCTTGTGTCCAAATATGAATAAATGATCCTTACATCAACCCTAAAGAGAAAGCTGCCATAAGCCCATACAATGGAGGGAAAGTGGAGAAAGGATCCTCGAGAAATGGGTGTTGTGGTGTGGAAAGTTTCTTTTTCAACCTCTTAAGCTTTTTCCTGATTGAGGGGGAAAAATGTCTAGAATGAGACCAAGAATGCAAAATATAGAAACAGGAACTTTTTACCTGAGCTCCACATGACCATCCTGAAAGAGGCGGTGCCAGCCTACGGAGGGCAGTGCCACCCTAGGCCTCCAGCAGTAGCCAACTTTACCAGTAAACGTCATTAGATGGCAAATAGAGCTTAAGGCGGAAGGAAAGCGAAAAGCAAGACCTCACTGAATAGATCGCAGGAAACCACCTCTCTCTTCCGAAATCCACTCAACCACCCGACCAAGGGCAGCTTGTGAAGGCATCTCGCTTTATGGTCTTGGCTGTCTTTGGATTCACGCACATAGTGGATTTTGTATCCGATTTGTGGGAAAAAAGAAGTTTGCTGAGATTGTAGCATTAGTCAAAATAAGCACTGGGCAGGAGTGCTGATCTAGGCTAAGGACTGGAGTCGTTGCCCAAGTTCCCCCCATATGCCAGTCAGCTAGAATATTCCTTTTGTCTTCCCACCATAAAAATGTAGAAGAAGCTGAGAACAGTGACACACGTCCGAACTCCCAGCCTCAGGAGGCTGAGGCAGAAGGAAGCTAAGTTTGAGGCCAGCCTGGGCTCCACAGTGAGTTCAGGTCCTAGCGCACGAAACCTGTCTCAAACACTGGAGAACAAAGAAGCAAGCGAGCAGGAAGAAGAGGTAAAAAGAGCTGAGGAAGTTCAGACAGAAACACAAAATCTGCTTGAAAGTCCACGTTCTGCTTTGGAAGCCAAGAGAGTCAGCCACAATGCCGCAGAAGGAGGGACAGCCTATCCCAGGCCACACATCCGAGGTGGACATGGTCACAGGAGGCAGAGCGTGGCATTCACATTCCTCTGCCCGAAACTGTGTTTCTGCCTATTTCTGTCCTACAGCTATGTTGGAAATTTACTGGGGCTTGTATTTATGCTTCAAACTTTACAGCAGAAAGGAAAGTAGGATGAAGGAACTTGACTGCAGAACCAAAGTTCTATTAAAAACTCACAGAGGATGGGTTGGAGAGATAGCTCAGGGGCACAAGTGCCTGCCTGGCAAGAGCCAAGTTGTGGGTTCAAGCCCCAGTCTCCTCCATCCAAAAAAATAAAACAAACCCAGAGCAGGCATGGTGATGCATGCCCGTAATCCCAACACTGGGGAGGCTAAAAGCAGGAGGCTCCCTCTGAGTGTAAGCTGAGAGGTGAGACCTTGTGCCAAATACATTTTTAAAAAGCCACAGGACTCTGTTTTTTTTTTTTTTTTTTTTTTTTTTTTTTTTTTTTTTTTTTTTTTTTTTTTTTTTTTTTTTTTTTTTTTTTCCGTTTGTTTTGTTTTGTTTTTAGACAGGGTCTGGTTGTAGAGCCCAGGCTGTGTCCGAACTCACTCCACAGGCCAGGATGGCCTCCGATCCACAGGGACGCTCCTGGCTTCACCTCCCTCATGCTAGCACAAATGTGTGCCACCTGGCCAGCACAACTCTTCATATTTTTAGAGGAAGAATTTATAAATATAAAAATTACATTTCAAAAATATTTTTACATTGGATCCCGATGTTAATCTATTTTAACCGAGCAATGGTGCTTGTAATCTCATTGGTTGGCCACAGTTTTGCCCCGCCTCGTACCCACCTAAGCGAGTTCCCATGTCTTCTCCACAACCTCAGACCCGCCTCACCTCATGGCTTTCCTCTATAAAAGCCCCTGGAAGCGACAGCTTCCCGGGGACACCCACGCAGAACCCTCCTCCTGTCTCTCAGACAGGAGCTTTCTTTCCCTCAATAAATATGTTCTGCTCTTAAAAAAAAAAAGAAAAGAAAAAGAAATTACACTTCACAAAGCCCTTTCATAAATGGTTTCATTCGCAGGTACAGAGAAGCTTGCAGCTGGCTGAAGGATGCACAGCAATGGGCCCAGGCACTGCCTCCTGGCCTGCCCCTCCCCCTTCCCCCCCCACTCCCCCCCACCCCGCCCCCCACAGCTGCTGCCTTTAGGGCGCAGAGGGTGAGCCACAGCAAACCCCCCGGAAGCCTTCTGAGGCCACGCGGAGGAATGTGCGTCCTTGCATCGGGGGCCTAAAGGAAGACTTTGGTGCTCGTGGTGTCTATGAGCGGGACGAAAATAAAAGACTAAAGTGAAGAGACACTCTACAAACACCAGGGAAGCCAGGAGAGCCGTAGGCCCACACGACAGCGTCTCGCTCTGGTGCTGGTGCCGGGGACTGATCCCAGGGCAAACCATAGCTCCAGAATCACTGTCGTCGCGCGTAGAAGACGAAGCGCAGAATTAGATGCTCTCGGTTGACCTGTGCACCGCCGTCCCCCGCCTGCGTGTCTATTTACCGCCTGTATTTTTAGCCGCACCCAGAGGGGGCACGCTGTCACCAGCTATTTACAGTCTCAGATCCTAAGTCAGTCACCACTTCGACTTGTCCTGCTTTACTGCCTGCGCAGGTGTTAAAAGTTCATTCTGCAGTGTTACAAGGCTCCCTGCGACCTAGCACGTCACCATGGTCAAAATTGCTTTTCCTACCTGGAAGAACCTGAGCTGAGGCTACTAGGTCATTACCTTTATATCAGTTTTCTTTGTTCGTAGTCGGTGTGTGTCGCCTTACAAACCTTACACCCCGCTGGCTGTGTGTGTGTCATTCCTTCTGCACGGCCCGTCTGTGCCTGGAGCTCAGCAGCTACCTTCCCTCAAGTGGCTTTCCCTGGAGCTTCACCCAAGGAACCTAGACACACTGTGCCTTATTTCATTTTCAGAGCCTTGGAGTGGGACCCAGTAGCTTAGCAAAGGCCCAGCACCACATACAGGCCCACACTCATGCTCACACATATACTTTCACATGTGCACACACACACACACATACACACACACACGTGTACACACATGCACAAAGGTGTTTCATTTCTGCAAAGTCTCTGTAAGAAGACATTCACGCAGGACAGGGAGGAAAACGGGAAGGTGCCCTACTACATTACTGATTTCAGCACTAGCAGGAGTTCATTTACTAAAAAGATGTACCGTAGAGAAAGTGGATCAAGGAAGGAAGAAGATACAGACTTTGTAAAGCCAGACCCACCAAATCATAAAGCAGAGGGCCTCAGTGATCCCAAGAGCCATAGGCAAGGAGATGGTGTGGCCAGCTAGCTGTTGAGAGGAGTGACGACCCCAGCTTCTCTCTGGGGGAACGGAAGCTGCCTGAACCCGGACACAGAGTTCATGTGGGGACCCCATGCAACACCTACCTCCCGATCCAGCCACCAGCCTGCAGGACCCCAGGGTCCTCCTCGGGGCCAGGCCTGGGTGTTGCAGGCTAGAGGTGGAGCCCTGCCACATGGGTCCCAAGGAATGAAAACAAAACCAGACAAAAGCGGGACTTCAAACAGGCGGCCAAGGTGACCTCGAGACATCTGGGCCAGCTTTGGACAAACAGCAGCAGCACGGAATAAACCAAGTGCGGGCGGTTCAAAGAGTAGGGCCGAGCCACAGGAAGTCGCCCTGGCCCTGGACTGGGCAGACCGCTGCCATCCTGAGTGTCCCTTCCTGGGGTCTCTCCTGCTCCTGTTGGGGGCGGCGCTCTCCGTGGACCTCCCTTCCTATCCACAGATGCCAGAGAAGATTTTCCCTGTGAGAAAGAGCAACACTGTCAACCAGGGGGCTCAGAGCCTCACAGGTGCTTTCTGCGTGTTTTTCACAACTCCGGGAATCACTGCAGAGGCGGGGAGCAGCCGGGCCACCGTCATCGCCATCTCTGCTGCCTCAGAAAGCAGCTGGGGAAAGGGGACCCTGGCTGACAACGGCGGACGGCGCCGTTGGCTTCTTCTCCTTCAGTGGTGGCCGTACAATGCATGGAAGTCACCAAGCTGTGCTTCCCACAAATCAAAGCCACGAGAACGCGGGAGGTCTGCGGGCTGCTGTGGGAACGGGGACTGAACAATCCCTCCACGCCTTCCCGGCAGGATCCTGTCTCTCCGCGGCGTCAGTTGTCTCCTTGGGCTTAAGCAGCATTCATACTTTGTACACACAAGACAGAGCCTAGCTAGGTAGCCTGAGCTGGCCTGAAATGGCTTTGATCCTTCTGCCTCAATCTCCTGGATGTTAGATTGAAAGTAAATCCTGCTGTATCATCCAATTTTTTTTTCATTGTTTGATTATTCTTAATAAGAAATAGCAATGAGACAGCTTCAAAACACATTAGTAGGACAGCCACAATACTTAGTACAGTGCATGTTGCTGTCTCTGTAGTAGTTGCGCTGAGTACAAGATGCAGACATAACTTTTCTGCACACTGTTGGTACAAATATTTCCTCTTGTTGACCTAATGGAAAGTCGTTGCATACATAGCCCAGTATTTCACAATAGCAGAAGGACTGGCAATGTCCGAAGCTGCTGGCCTGAGCCTTTCACAGCTCAGCATACTGATCCGGCTTCACATTTTATGCCTCTGATGGCTAAACTTTTCTGCTGGATGGTTAAGGCCAAGTTAAAGCAAGACCTATGTAACAAAACATGTAACTTCTGTATCTCACAAGGTCCGTCAAGTCCCCTCAGAATTAACCTTAAAACCACGTACGGCGTTTTGTAGAACTGTTGTCATTGTCAGCTGTATGAGTCATGGGCATTGCTTGGCCAGTGTGCTCTCTGTGAAAGCCCAATTTTTTTTTTTTTTTTTAAAAAAGAAAGGTATTTTATTATTAATTTTTAAAAAATAAATGTATTGTTATAGGGTCTCTCTGAACAGCTTGGACTCATGGCGATCCTCCTGTTTCAGCCTTCCCAGTGCTAGGATTATAAGCATACATCACCATGCCCAGTGCCTAGCTTGGCGGGCCAGGGGCAGGTACAGATTGAACCTCTCTCTCTCTCTCTCTCTTTGAGACAAGATCCCTTAATGCAGTTCAGGCTGGCCTTGAGCTCACTTTTTTTTTTTTTTTAACCATTCTTCAAATGATGGGCATTTTAGTTGTTTCCAAGATTTGGCTATTACAAATTGGGCTGCTATAAACATAGGTGCACAGATATCGCTATGGTGTGATGTTTTCAGTTCTTCTAGGGAGCTCACTTTTTATAGCCCAGGCTGGTCTCAAACTCGCATTGCTCCTGCTGCCTTAGCCTCCCAAATGCTAGGACTACAGGTGTGCACCACCACAGCCTGGCTACTGAGCTAGCTCTTTGACCCTCCCTCCGTTTTTGTCTTATTGTGACAAAGTCTTGCTATGTAGTTCATGCCGGCCTTGAGCTCACTTTGTAGCCCAGGCTGGTCTTGAACTCACAATGGTCCTCCTGCGTCAGCCTCCCAAGTACTGCCATAAACAGGCATGCGCCACCATTCCAGGCCCTACTTTCCTTTAAAAATATTTGGAGTTAGTGCAGGCAAAGAGCTCTTTTTTATTATTTATTTTATTTATTTTTGACTTTTTGGAAAGTCAGCACATATATTTGTGAAACTCTATTTGCTTCTCAAGGCCCTGGGGTACAGGCCCACAGCAGAGCAGGCCTACAATGCATGAGGCCCTGGATTCTTTCCCACAACATATTTTTAAAAAAGTGATAAAATACACGATAGCAGACGAAACTTGCTCTTCAGTGTGTTACAATAGACACACTATGCAGAAACTATTTCTAGTGCCTCATTTTAAAGGAATTTAAGCCCAGCCGCCAGGAAGCCTCCGCATGGTGGGGCCGGCTTGGACTCACCCCGGTGGCAGGCTGCAATTACAGTCATGGCCACGGTGAGAGAGCGAGTCACCCTGGCACAGCACCTAGGTCTTCATCATTTGCCGCATCTCCCCTGGGATCTTGCACAATATCCCAGTTAGGGAAGGAAAATAACCCCCGGACTATTTCTCACCTGATGAATGTTCAAATTAAAACAACACCTGGGGGAGGGTGCTGAACCCAGTGCTCTTGAGTGTGTTATGTCAGACCCCCCGGGCAGGCCTCCCAGGGGATGTGCAAAGCCACAGTGATACTGGTGAGTGCAAGGAACACTGCTTGTCCTCGCCTTGGACCCTTGTGCTGGTATAAGGGCCGCAGAGATCAGAACCGGGTTTACCCTCTGGGCTTTGGAATTGCTGTGTGACTCTGGGATGGAGCTCTGATCCTGAGCTCCACCTCCAGCCTCTGTGCTTTGAAAATAGATAAGCAACACTAGGGAGGTTGAGGCAGGGAGGCCGAGGCAGGAGGACCACCGGGAGTCCTGGGCAGCCTGGACTGCATACGTAGACATTGTCTCAAAGCACACTGCCACCACCACCACCAACAGCAGAAAATAAGAAAATGGAGCAGCACGAGGCAAAACGAAGAGCGAGAGATTCCCCTGAGTGACCGACGTAAGGCTCAGCAGACTCCTATGCCCGTGGAGTGGTTGTCACCAGCTCTCGGAGCTAAGAAGAGCAAAAACAAAGTCCCCAAAGGTTGGTCGCTCCCGTTGTCACCAGAGGGTCAAGGGGGAATCCCTGGATGTGGCTACCAGGTACAGTTATGGTTACAGTTACACTCCAGGACATAGGACCCTGCAAATTTCCAGAGATGGCTGGTGAGTGCCAGTGTTCCAAGCAATGGGTATGTGACCCTAGATCAGGTAAGCAAAGCAAAGCAAAGCAAAGCAAAGCGAAAAGGACAAACCGCTGAAGGAGAGAACCAGAGCTGGAGAGCTCAGTGTACCTGTGAGGTGGACTGGTGGTGCGCCAACTCGGTAACAGCAAGAGGCAGATCCTGAGGGAGAGAAGCTCCACTGATGGGCAGGGGAGCTCAGGGCACGCGCTTAGGCCCCCAGGGGCCTCACACAGTGCCTATCCGAGTCGCAGCACCACATGATAGGTGTCTTCACGTGAACGGCACAGCAGAGAAGTGGGTAGAAGGAAGGAGGGAAAGGGGCTTGATTTTCTTTGAGGACCAGGAGACAATGCAGGGAAGGGTGAGGGATTTTGTCTTTCTCGGTTAGACAAAGGGAGGCTGAGGCTTTTAGGGCCTTTCACCAGAGGTGGAGTGTGGAAGGGATGTTTAGGTATACCTGAGGCCGCTGATTGGGGGTCTTCCCCGAAGTGGTGGGAAGGGTGGAAGTAGATTATGTCCTGGGCTGAGTTGGAGGAGAAGAGGCAGGTGGTCTTCTGTTATAAATGCACTGGCCACATTACATGACCACCATAATGGTTTTAGGAATTCATGCTAGGACCAGAACCTATTAGGTGGGTGAATTTCTCTGATCAGCTTAGTGTTTCCTGGAGACGGCTCTCTCATCTGATAAGAGCTGCAGATGCCGTGACCGCTCCTGATAATGTAGAGAGTGCTGATGTCCGCGACGTGAGAGGAATACAGGACGCAGACCTGCTCAACACCTGTAAGATGCAAAGCTACTGCTGAGTTCATCATGTTCCCTTTAGCATTTGGGAAGACTAAAAATGACAGTGATGTTACCTCATTGTTCTCAGCATCTCAGGATAAACTACAAAACAAGAAGTATCATGGATTGGTCAGGTCCATAACCTCCCAAACTGGCCGGGGAGATAGCTTAGTGGTCCACGTGCCTGCCTGGCAAATGCAAGGACCGGGGTTCAATCCCTGATAACCACATGCTCTGCTGGCCCCACCCTGGGCACGCTATGCAGGCCACCAAAATTAGGTGCAGTGGCACAGGCCTGTAACCCCAGCATTGGGGAGGCTGAGACAGGAGGATCACTATGAGTCTGAGCAGTGTAGTGAGAAGTTGTACAAAATTAAAAAAGGAAGAAAGAAAAGAAACCCTCTGTCTATAAACTACCAGACAAGGGGACAGCAAAGGTTTAGATAAAAGAGACAAATGCTATGATTTTAGGACCCAAGGAGGATGAAAGCTCTCTCACAGAATTTGAGATTCTTGTTGCTGCTGTTGTAGAGACACAGAACTTTTGTGGGTAGCCCATACTTATTGGTTTTAAAACCAAGGAAGGAGGACACTGAAGAAAGCTCTAGAAGCTGAGCAGGGCCTCGTGAGTCAGTGCAAAGGCTTTGCCAATTAGTAAATCGTGCTAATTAGGAGACTGCCCTATCTCTAGGTTGATGTTTACTGCAGGAGAGAGATGCCTACAGCCACAGTCTTTATCTGGTTAATTGGGGTTGGAGCCAGGTGTCTTTGGTTGTGGCTTTATCTTGTTGTTCTAGGGGTCACAGCCTCCCGGGCCACTGCAGGCCTCAGGGGACCAGGACTCATAGAGGTTCACTTGCTCAGAGTCCACTGCACGGCTCTAGACAGGGGGCCTAGGCCTGGGACAGACAGCTTCACAAGTACACACGGAAGTCAGTTGGTTGCTTTAAGTTCTGCTCAGAGCCACCATGTAGCGGTCTCCACTGGAGACAAAGATTCAGTTTCCTGGCTCCAAGACACACCAAGGACTTCTAAGCAGCCAATCAGCTGCTCTAGAGGTGTAGGGTTGCAGGTGCTGAACCTCAGACCCAAGCTCCCACCACGTGGTGGCCGGAACTGCATCCCGAGTACCACTCTCAGCCTTGATGCGTGGCTGCAGTTAAAGCAGGGGTGCCAGTTGGGAAGGAATGGCAGTGTTGTGGCGCACCATGGCCCAGCTCCCCACCCACAGAACCTTTGCGTGCTGTTCCCGTGATCGCAGGCTCTGCTGGTCTGGAAGCCTTAGTTCCAGAGTGGAGGAAGCTTTCCCAGGAGGCACAGCGATGGCTCCCTCAGCTGGAAGCTAGGGCTTTCTGTCTGCTTCAGGCTCCTTCTGACTCTGAATCAAAAGGACCAGGGGACACAGCATCCATGGAGATGACTAATCCGGGCTGTCAAAGGGAGATGGGGCTCTGACTCCTCTGCTTGGAGGGAGCAGGCACAGGCTTCAGGGGCGGGAGCCCCTGGGCCCCTCCTAGGGCTACCCAGCCCCGTCATTAAGGCCAGTGGGAACTGCAACAACACAGTGCAGGCCGGGTGACAAACGGCCCAGGCCCTTCTGGAATGAAGGCCGGGTCACCCACCAGGAGAAGAACCGTGACCTGCGCAGGAGTTTGCTGAGGGCCAGGCGAATGTGGGATGGGCAGGAGGAGACAGCAGCCAAAATGCCAGCGGCAGCTGGATGGCCCATTGCAGGAATGCGGACTGTAGCTGCTGTGAGGGTTTCTCTCCTGCGGTTGATGTGCCTGTGAGTGTGTACGTAGCATTGAGCAGACATCTTGGCTGTCTTTCTTTGTATTCCTGTGGCCTGTGGCGTAACAGTCACCTAACATTAATGCTTAAGGATTTTGGGCAGGGAAGATAGCTCAGTGGAGTAAGTGCTTGCCTGGCAAGTGCAAGGTCCTGAGTTCAATCCCTGGGAGCACCAGCACCGAACAAACAAACAAACAAAAAACACCAAAAACAAATACTTAAGGATTTTCAAAGCTGCATCACAGCTTATATAACCTCAGAAGAGTAAGTAGCACCCCTTAAAATTTGGCTTCCTATTTTATATAGGAAACGAGTGTGGTTTTGATTTTACACAAAGTGGTGGTATCGTGTTAGATGGGATTACAGATTTGCCATTGTTTTCCTTTGGAAATTACATGTGGCTCAAGGAGCTGGGTCTGGCTGCCAGGCAGGCAAGGCGTGGGCTATGACTGCGATCCGTGATGTGTGAGCTGGGTGGATTAAGCCATACCTCACACGCTGACGAGGCTCAGCTCTGGGGTTGTTTGTGGGTAGAGCAGCACCAGACCCCTGGTCCTCCAGGACACGGCCTCTGTGGGTGCCCTGCCTCTGAGCCTGAGTCTGTCACCTGCCCCCACCCCATAGGATCTCCCATCAGAACAGGAAGGGAGCTAGGGGTGGTGACCGCGGCCACAATCCCAGAGCTTGAGGGCTGACTCAGAAAGAGCTTACCTTCGAGGTCATCCTGGGCCACACCCTAAGACCCTGTCTCATACTAGAAAGTAGCGATGTCTTAGGATATAGGAACTTGGTAGTGGAGTGCACCTGGCCTTCACCTTCAGAACCACAAAAGCAAAAGAAAGCAAAAACAGAGACCCACCAAAAGCAAGCACACGTGGGTGGTGCCAGGAATCAGTCCCAGGATGAAGATGCATTTGGAAGAGCTTACATTTGGAATACAAAATGCATTTGGAAGAGCTTAAAAAATTAATGTTTATTGAAAGTGTTAATGTTTAATTGTTTGATCAGTCTTACATACCTATGTCGGTTGATCTATACTGATTTGATGATGAAAATAGGTAATGCAACCATTGTTAAATTTTTCTTGTTTTGAAATTCTGTACTATAGGTACTCTTACTTGTTACTGTTTTTTCTGTCTTTGTTTCTGCTGTTTTTACTCTTTAAAATAGAATCACACACATACATGTGTGTACACACACACACACACACACACACACACACACACACACACACACACACACATCAAGCACAATCCTGAAGGAGAAAGTCCAGCTGTGCGTATGGTGGCCACCATCACCACTGTCACCTACCTGCATGTGGCTGAGGATCTGCCTGTCTCTCTAAACATCTGAGACAGATACATACGTAAGATGCCAAACTGGGCCTCAAATCCTTGTGGGGAAAGACAGGAGCCTCCCTTAAGTTCTTGTAGTAAATAATGATGGATTCAAATAATTTTCTTCGAGCTGGGCATGATTGCACACACCTGTAATCCCAGCACTTGGGAGGCTGAGGCAGGAGGATCAGTGTGAGTTCAAGACCAGCCTGGGCTACAAAAGTGAGCTCAGGGCCAGCCTGAACTGCATAGTGAGATCCTGTCTCAAAAAGACATTAAAAAAAAAAAGGTTTTCTTCGAATCATTCATTCAAATACTTTTTGTTTAAAAAACAAACCAGCTTTGGGAGGTCAGTCACGTGTAAATTGTGACTTGAAAGAGTCCATGGTGGTTTGTCTCATGACTGTGGCCTAGAAGGCAGTGGTGGGTGGGCACAATGTCTCAGATGGAACAAAAATCCCAAGACACTGAGCGACACCCACACAGGCAGAGTCTGTCCTAGCAGCCGCTTATGTGGGCAACAGAGACGTATACATTTAGAGTCCTCTGCCTGCCCCATGTCTTTCCAAAACAGAAGCTAACTCTGTCAAGTCAGTATGTACCAGCTCCTTTTAGGCTCTAATCTTCCCATGGAATGAGTAATTTGAAGAATTACTCAGGCCTGGTGTTGACCCGGCTCCAACCACCTTGGCCTGGACAGGCGAGTCCTGGGTCTCAGCCACAGCCTTGGGGTGGAGCCAGCCAGCCTGGCCGCTCCTGGCTCCTGGGACTGCGGTCACTGGCTCTTTGAGGCCCTCTTCCTAGATGGTTCTGCAAACATTGCCTGCCCAGTGAGTGCCCGGTAAGCTCACAGGGACCCCCAGTTCCAGGGTTTCTACCCGGGGCTCTCTCTTCTCTGCCACTTGGTCTCCCTGCACTCCACCGCCAAGCTCTGCGCACTGCTGCTCAGGGCACCCCTTGTCCCACAGAAGCAGAAGCTCCTGGGTGGTGTCTCAAAGCCACAGGATCTCTGAGAGTGTCCTGCTCCTGGTGGGATCGCTGTGGTTTTCACTTGATGCTTAGTGTTTTGGCAATTGTTCACAGGTCTGATCTTTTCGGCCTTTTCCACTAGATGAACAAGACTGTCTTCTCTTTGTCTCTCCTTGCCTAGAGGCCGAAGTTTTAAAGTAACGCCTTGCAGGGCAGGAACGGAGTGGAGTCCCCAAGCAATGGGGTCACTATGTCCTGCAGACAAGAGTTAATAAAAATAAAATATAACAACAGTGTGTCGTCGGGAACAGAGGCCACAACACCCGGGAGCTGCGGCTCGGAAGGCTGCCGGTTGAGCCCCAGAGATCCCAGCTGGGAAGTGCAGGCCATTTGCCTTGGGAAACGCCTCCTCGCAAAGCCGGGCATCAGGCGGGGGCTGAGTTGGCCACGGGCTTGCAGACCTGCCTCCGGACATGGTGAAGCAACATGAACACAGTTGAGTGTGAACCTCGGAGTCACGGTGTCATCACGAGGATGAGGCCAGCCCCTGCTGCGGCGCAGGCCCCAGTGGCCCCTCTACAGCGCCACATCCCTTTTTATCAGCCGTGTGTGCCCCAGATGGAGTGTGGCCTTGCAGGGCTCGTACTCGGGCCTCGTTGTACCTCTCCTCAAGTGTAGGATGCGTACTGTCCTCCTGTTCTGTGTTTTGCACATCAAACACCCTCTGCAGGGGCAGAAATGCATGGCCACGCCTCTCAGCTCAGTGGGAAGGCAGCGTCACTCTGGGAGAGACAAGAGAGCCCAAGATGGGACAGCAGCGGCTCCGGGTAGCCACACAGCCAGCGCCTCTTCTGGGGTTCCCTTCCCAGGGCCGGATCCCTGCCGGGCATGGCTCTGGCCTGGCTGAGCCTGTCCAGTACAGCCTGCGGCTGCCCCTCTCACGTTTCAGAAGCTGGGGCACAGAGCAGCTCCCCTGATCTCCGCCAGCGCTAGGGCCCGGGGCTCTCAGGACTCTTCCCAAATCAGCAGGCTTTCAGGAAGGGCGAAGGGAAGGCGGGGTCCTCCAGGAAGTGTGCTTACGGCGTCGGGCCATCGCAGGCCGCTTCCGGGCTCTGAATTCTGGACCTGGACGGACCGTAGAACGAATTTCACCCAGCAGGGATGAGCATACCAGGAAGAAAGCCCAGTGAAGGTTGTCATTTTAGTATTTTATTTCTTATTTTTTTCATTTTGGTATTTTAAAGAGGTTCTTGGTTGGTTTTGTGTGGGCCTAGGATTGCTGCTGAGCTGTGTCACCAGCCTCTTTAATTTTCTTTAATTTTTTAGGCTTTTTTTTTTTTTTTTTTTTTTTGAGGAAGGGTCTTGCTAAATTGCCCAGGCTGGACTAGCACTAGTGAGCCTTCTGCCTCCACCTTCTGAGTAGCTGAAAAAGAAACTTTTTTTGTTTCACTGTGCCTTTAAATTCGTTTATCTTACATCAAACAAATTCAAGTTTTCTTCTGACTACAATGTAGCAACAAATGTTCTCCTTTTCTTTCTTTTTGTTTCTTTTTGGTACTGAGGGTTGAACCTCGGGCTCCTGTAGCTGAGCTACCACCCCAACCCCTTCTATGTTTTATCTTAAGACAAGGCCTCTGCCAATGGCCCAGGCTGGCCTCTCAATGGCAGGCCTCCTGCCTCTGCCTCCCGAGTAGCGGTGCTAACAGGCTTGGCCGCTGAGCCAGGCAGGCTTCTTTGCTTTGCTTTCTTTCTCCCTGCCCTCCTCTTTCCTTCCAAATGCTGATTTCGTAGAAATGGAGGAAACGGTATCAACAGAGAGAGGACGGGGCAAGAGCGGCCCTGCTGCCTCCGGCCTGGAGTGTGACCACTGGGCCACAGCTGCAGCTCTGGGCCCAGGGCTCTCGGCCCGAGCTGAGCACCCTGGAGAGCCAGGGCTCCTGGAAAGCTTTCGGGCGGCCAATTGCTAAGCCGCGCCCTTGGGCTGTGTCCTCCTCAGGGTGGGGGCTGGCATGTGGAAGCAGACGCAGGCGTTGAGTGAGGGTCTCACAGGGCTCCTCCCCCCGTTCTCTCCCAGCCTCAGCATTTCCATCTGCACAACAGGAGTCGCTGCTGCCTCACCCCCAGGATGTCAAGGTCCCAGGTGATAGCTGAGACCTAGAGTTGGAGACGTAAATGAAGCCTAGGGAAGACAGACAGACAGTGCTGGGCTGCGGAGTGTTGTGGGCAGCCGAATTAAATGGAAATAATGTGGGCAGTGAGTCAGTCAGGTTCTGCCACCGGTGGGCTGGGTGGCCGATGAAGGCCCCTGATGCCCTGTCTAGGGCCACAGCACTGCTCCTGAGGGCTCTTCATCTCCAGTCTTCCACGACATCCGGGAGCAGGGCTGGGTCTGCACGCCGGCCATCTGCCTTTCCCAGCAGGCCATCTGCCTTTCCCAGGATGCTCACCTCGCAGCTGTGAGCGTGGGTGGGGCTCCCTCCCAGAGGCCTCTTCCGGCTGCTGCCTGGTCCAGAGGGCCCTTGCTCCTCACCATCAAGCCCAGCAGGCCTTTCATTTTGTATGGTTGGCCCGTCCAAGTCAGCAAAGCCCAGCCCCCAGCCAAGATCCTACATCCGGTCCCGTCCATCCCAAGTTTCAAGCCTCTGGTCTTACTGCATCAGCTGGGGGAGGGGGGGCCGTCAGTCAGGGATGGTGTGTGGTCCTGCATGGATCCCCTGCACCATGAAAACAAGTCCCAAACCCCAAAGTCCCAAACACTGCGGGGTATAACTGGTGTGTGCTGCAGGTTGTGCCGCTTTGGCCTGGCCACTCTAGGACACGTCTGAGTGCTCTGCAAGGTCCCAGGGCCACCCTGAGGTGTGACAGCTGTTCAGGAAGGAGTGAGCAAGGATCTTTGTCTCCTTTCTCTTCCTCTCCCTCTGGGGCCCCTCCCCGTCAGCGAAAGATTTATGCCCCTGCTTCCTGTGGTCTGTCTTTGGTGCTACTCTTCATTCGCTGTCATTGTGGTTTCTCGAGTCTGACTACCTCACTGGACATCAGGGTCTCAAAGCGCACCCATGTTTCTGCAGATGACTCGGGCTTATCCTTATTTACGACAGCATAGCACTCCATGGTGTGCAGACACCACTGTTTTATTCTACATTCCCCTGCTGACATCCTCCTCCAAGACTAAGCTGTTATTAGTGGTGCCACTGTAAACTCGGATATCCATGGCATGCTGCCTTTCATCCCCAGAAGGTGCCTAGAAGGGGAGCAGCTGGAGTGAATGCAAGCGCTCTTGTTTTTTGAGGGATTCCCACAGTGATTGTACTGGCTTACATCCCACAGCAACGTAGCAGATTCTGTTTCCCCTACAACCTTGCCAGCAATCAAAAAAATTTTTCTTTCTTTCTTTCTTTCTTTGGCTACCAGGGACAGAGTGGAGACAACCAGAACAGCACTTTACCTCTGTGTTGTAAGTTTCACTCTAGCATATTATTGAAGACAGAGAGAGAGACAGAGAGAGAGAGAGAGAGAGAGAGAGAGACAGAGAGAGACAGAGAGACAGAGACAGAGAGATAGAGACAGAGACAGAGAAAGAGAGAGAGACAGAGAGACAGAGATAGAAAGACAGAGAGATAGAGACAGAGACAGAGAGAGAGAGAGAGAGAGAGAGAGAGAGAGAGAGAGAGAGAGACTTTTTGTGAAAAAGGAAACCCATCAGAAACGGTACGGAAGTTCCTTAAACTAAGTAATAGGGATTCAGCGACGGGTGTAACATTGCACATTGCCGTCTTCAGGTTACTTGTTCATTCCCGCATGCAGGAGACTGAGGCACAATGACTGCTTCAAGTTCAAGGCCAGCCAGGGCTACAAAGTGAGCTCAAGCCCAACCTGAACTGCACAGAGATCTGATTTCAAAAAACAAAAGTTGAAAAGGAGAAAAAGATTCTAAGCATTAACCACTTTCACTAGATCAGCAAAAATCAGCAGTGCAACTTTCTCAGCCGATAGGCTCTGGCCTGTGTACAAAATGTCGGCCAAATACCTCAGTGGATTAAAGACCCTGCAGGCAGGAGCAGGGGCCAGGAGCTCAATCCCTGGGCCTGCTGTCCTGGCGCCACCCGCCAAGGGCACTGAGACAGCAATTGAGACTGGGCATGGTGATGCGTGCCTATAATCTCAGCTCTTGGGAGGCTGTAAACAGGCGGGTCACTACGAGTCTGGCCTAGTAGCGAGTCCCTGAACACCCTGTAGACCCTTCCCTCAAAGTACCAAACAAACAGATAAATCACTAGATTATCACGGCCCTGACTCGGCATGGCAGAATCCCCAGGAGAACAGCTCATCTTCCCAGGAACCTCTTCCTCCTCCTCCTGGACTCCAGCCCTGCACAGAACTTCCTCTCGCCTTCTCTGTGCCCACAGGGAGCTCGCGAGCTCCTTGTGTATCACTGAACTTGTTTCTCAAACTCAGCCCCTAGCCAAAGTCCATGCAGCCTCAGCCTTCCTGTCTCAGGCCAGACGACCCCCACCTCCTGCCCTCCGTCCTCTCCGCATCCTCCCCAATGGCAATAAAGGCCGTGCCCTCCCCCGCTCTTACTTCTGCTTCTCTGCCAGGCCGAAAAACCTAACATAAGCTATCCTGAGGATAGCTTAGAGGATCTCTCTCTCTCTCTCTCTTCCTCTCTCTCTCCCTCTCTCTCTTTCTCCCTCCCTTCCTTCGTCCCTCCCTCCCTCCCTTTCTCCTCTTTCTCTCTCTCTCCCTGTCTTTGCTCTCTCCCTCTGCCCTCCCTCTCTCTCTTCTCTAGCTCCTTCTCTCCCTTTCCCTCTCTTTCTCATTTTCTCCTCTCTCTGTCCCCTCTCTCCCTCTCTCCCCCCTCT